>WYDI02001751.1:0-39361 GCA_009867235.2 Psittacus erithacus
AAGGCTGCGTGGAGACCTCATAGCAGCCTTCCAGTATCTGAAGGGGGGCTACAGGGATGCTGGGGATGGACTATTCAATAGGGGCTGTAGTGATAGGACAAGGGGTAATGGGTTCAAACTTAAATAGGGGAAGTTTAGATTGGATAGAAGGAAGAAGTTCTTTACTGTAAGGGTGATGAGGCACTGGAATGGGTTGCCCAGGGAAGCTGTGAATGCTCTATCCCTGTTGGTGTTCAAGGCCAGGTTGGACAGAGCCTTGGGTGGCATGGTTTAGCGTGAGGTGTCTGTGCCCATGGCAGGGGGTTGGAACTCAATGATCTTAAGGCCCTTTCCAACCCCAACTATTCTATGATTCTATGATTTTCTTTCCCTTTCAAGAAAGAAACTACTTTTTCCTAAGTTGTTTCCCAAAGAAAGGGCATGCCCTGCTCCAAGGTCCTTGTGCACACTCTGGAGAAAGCCTTGACTCCTGACTGGTTTTGTTGTTGACAGTACACACAGAGATGACATTCTGCCTAAAAGGACAAAGTCCAAAACATGATTCAAAACATGAAGGTCCAATTTATAAAACCAATAAGCAAAAAAAAAATAGGAGAACAATTATGAAAGGATTTGCTTCTTGTTTTAAAATACTGGGGGTTTTTTTCTGGTTTTCTGGGAGTTTCCAGATAGTATTTTGTAAGCCAGTAAGATAGACAGAGATAAAACATGCCAAGCAGGATATAAGGTTTCAACCAGAAGAAAAACACTCAAAAAGAAAAAAACAGTCCAGCAATATTTCTACAGTGCAGTTTTTCACCATATGGCTGGTTAAACACTGGCACAAGTTTCCAAGAGGTTGTAAAGCCTACTTCCTTGGAGATACCAAAATCAACTGGGTGTGGCTCTGAGCAATCTCATCTATCTGGACTTGCTCTGAGCAGGGGCTGGGCTATACATGTCCAGAGATCTCTTCCAATGTGTATGATTCCATGATTTTTGCAGAGCTGATCCTAACCCCACTGATGTCTTTAGGACAGCCTCATCCCACATGTGTCTGCTGTTGTTTAGGTGGAATTCATTTCACGTCATGAGACATCTGGCCCCAGCAATGACTTTGGTTCCTTCAGCAGTCTGTGTTGAGAATCAGATATTTTCAGATGTTTTATCATCTTCTTGTCATTTTAGGATGGGATGCATCTGAACATGCCTCTCTCATTCCACTGAGTTTATCAGAGATCAAAACAATTAGCTTAGGTGGGTTATTGAACTTCATGTAGCTCCATTAGGTGAAACTAATCCCACCCTAGCTGGCAAGTGCCAGCAACTTTCAGCTCACGCACACCTTCAAAACAGCTTTTCATGTTGCTGTTGTCTTGCATCAAATATGTCTAATTGAGATGGAGAAATAAAGGAGCCGCTACAAGACTCATTTCAAAATCTTCAGCTTATTTCAGGGAAGGAGAAACAACTGATATCGACATCTGACTATGCTAATAGTGCCACCTGATTTTGTCCCCTGATAGAGGAAAGTCAGGAGATGCAGCTGTTAGCGCCTGGGACACACCTAAGCCAAACCAAATACATAATGGTGGTGGTGGCCCCTTGGCTCTGTAGGGTGGACCAGGGAGGAATCCGGCCACTTTGGAAGGACTCTGGTTTGACCAAATATGCAACTTCAGCAGGCTGAGATTATTTGTCTGCAGCTGAGCACAGTGACATCATTTCAGTACTGTTTTGAAGTATTATCTTATTTTGATTAGCAGGATGCCTTTTGTGATGTAACGCGGTGCTTTTTTTGCTTGTGATTGCCAAAACGAAAAACATACAGATGGCAAAATTCCTTCATTAAGCAGTTCAGCCTTTATAATATATATATTTTATTTTAATTTTTTTTTTTTGCAGAAAAAGGATTTATAAATATAACTGACTCTAAAGAAGAATTCGAAATTGGTGAGGAAGCTTTTTGCTTTGAAGTTAACTTTACAGCATATCCATCAGTTAGATGCATGTGGCTATCTTCCCAAAAAACATTTCCATGTAAACAAAGTTACAGCATGGATGGACACAGGTACTTGAATATTTTGGCAATTTGATATAATAATGTCTTGTCTTTATATCTCTTGAACTGCTTACTGTCCGTGGTTTGTACTCTCTTTCTGTTTTTAAAATGCGGAGGTGAAGCTGTGTTAACAAAGGGTGCTCAAACATGATTTTGGTTTTCAACAGCAGTTCATGTAAATAACTTCTAGAGTCAAGTTATTCTCCATGTTACAATAAACCCCTTGGTAAACTAAGCATATAGCCTTTTGTTTATCTGCATTTTGCTATTCCCTTTCTCTCTAACATAGTTTCTCAGTTATAGATTTGTTGCAGTTTTCATACGGGATCATAAGTTCTACATGTTCCTCTTTAGTAATCCTGTTCTTGATGATGTTCCCA
Organism: Psittacus erithacus; assembly: GCA_009867235.2. Classification (NCBI taxonomy): domain Eukaryota; kingdom Metazoa; phylum Chordata; class Aves; order Psittaciformes; family Psittacidae; genus Psittacus; species Psittacus erithacus. The sequence goes on from WYDI02001751.1 coordinate 2,422, forward strand.
GTGTCTTTCAGGCTGCTTAAATCAAGTCTAAGGCCACGCAGTTTCCCAGGCCACTGTTAGATCTGTTCGACTATGCCACAGAAACATACCGTTCTGCTTGTTACCTAGGTCATGTATTCTTCCACTGCTGCAAAACATGTTTTGAATAAACCTGTTAGTTATCTACCTTTTCTGTTATTTCCTACAATGAAGTTCTGGCATGAATCCTGCTTAAGGCAAATGTTTTCTCCATTCCTTAGGCTTTCTAATTTCTTGATAACATTATCTAATTTCCTTCAGAGACTTTTTCAAAGTAGTCCCATGGCTTTCAAGGTAACAACTCTTATTCACCTCAATGAAAATAAAGCTAAGCTGCTTCTTTAAAGTTTTCACTTTAAAACCAAGTAGGGCCTAGGCAGGAATGAATGTGGCTGCACAGATTTTTTTTTTCATATTCTTAAAACCTCTCTTAGCATCTGCATAAAACTGTGCTACAGCCATGATTATTATTTTTATAATTTCTTTCCTTAGTATTTTGGTGAACTCAATTTTATCCACTAGCTTGTCAAGTCATCTTTGCAACAGATTGGCCTTTCCCTCTGCACTAGAAGGTGCGTTGGAGTCAGATCTTCATGAGGTTCAGAGACAGCTCGGTTCAGATTAGTAAATTGTCATCTCCTGGCAATGGCCACAGGAACTCTGTCCCTGCTGATAAAGTGAGGGCTGTCAGCAAACTTTGATAGCTATGGGTGTGTGTTGGTGACTAATCTGCAATACCTAACATGGGCCAGGCAGATCTGTTCTTTGTGGTCACGACTGATTTTGGAAATGAGGTCTCAGGGGACACCCATGAGCATTTGCTCATCTTTATGCAATAGGTACTTCCCTCCAGCTGATAATGCCTAGTTGATTTGCTTTGCAGCTGTTATTGATCTCTTCTCACCACTCATAAGAACAAGGGCCAGTTTTGCTTGGATGATTGACAGCTGGTGTAAATTCAATCCAGATAAGAAGAACGTGCTATCCGCTGGGCCAACAATAACAATTTTGAGAACTCCAGAAATAGCTTAGGTAACTCTCATTAATGGGTAAGGTGCAGCTGCTGGTGGCCTGGGATCTATGAGTCACATCAGATAGCCTTTGCAGCACAGCATCAACAGTTGCTGAGTGCTGATCACCACCTGCTGACAGGGAAAATACAGCCAGGTCCTTGGGAAGTGTGTTCCAGGCCAGCCTCGCACCATCCATGGCCATGGCCATGGGCAACTTACAGCCTCAAGTATCCCTGGAGGTTGGCCTGGAGATTGCTTCAAGCAGATAACTTAGCCATCCATCTGACTGTGCTGCTGATTAAATACTTTTTTTTAGGTTCATTTTAGGTAATTATACTTCGTGTTTGTTTCTTTGTCATCCAATTTATCTTATGGAAAAATATAATTGAGGGAAAAATCCATTAATTTGGTGATTATTTCATCTGACAAGTACATTCTTCTGTACAAACATTCCCCACAGCTGTTCAGTTTTGGTTGAATACTAGCATTGGATAGACATGTCTCCCCTGAAGAAAAGAAGTAGAGGTAGATATTTCATTCAGTTTGAAGCAGCAGGTAGGGAGGTCAGGAAATACTGCCTGCAGCTGTGGCATTGCAGATTTCATTGTGATTTTAAAGCAGAATGTTTCTTGAAACAAAATGAATAAAGGTCATCATATATATTCATGTATTGTGGATCTAACTGCACATTTTAAGTAGCTTCTGTGTAATCCTGTCTCCCAACACTTCTACTTTACTCCTTTCATATCCTTTTTCATTTCCTGTTTTTTTGCATTTTTAATTTTTGCCATTTCCTTATCAAATTGTTCCTCCTGATTATAGATCATATTTAATTTATTAATTAACTCTGTCCCCTTCTTTAGCTTCTAATTTCAAGTCCCAAGGATTCATCTCTTTTGCCACTGCCCCTACATGTTTCCAGACATTCCTTCAAAATTTCCATTTTCTATTTGCTTTTGTTGACTCTCTGCTTTAGCACACTGCTAATTTTCACTTCCCTCCTAAGAGCAAATCATACACAGAGCAACCTCTGCTAAATATATAATATTTATCTCACATCCCCTTGTGTTTTCAGTTACCAAAGACGTGCTTTAAATTATTTTCTTATTACTTTATTAAGATTTAATTCTTCAGACCTGGAACTTCAAAAGCAACAGATGATACTGCCTTCAGTATCCATTTTGAGGTAGCTTAAAAGGGGTCTGATTTTAAAAAGTCCTGAGTTCAGGAACATCTTTAAGGCCATTTCAGATGAAGACATTCAAAAGTCAGTAACTGTATGGAGTTACTGCCTTAGTCAAAAGGCAAAATTGCCAGTGGCTTCCTTGTGAGTTTTCCCAGTTTAGAATTGCAAAACCGGTTTAGAATTGCAAGGTGATACTTAATTCCTTTGTATGTATCTTGCTTAATGAGAAATACCCTGGGTTTATTTCTCTAGATTTCTTACTTCATAAATTGCTGGTATAGGCTTTCTGGTTTTAATTTCTTCTTCAAACCACCTGATATTCTGCTTGCCTTTACCAGAGAAATTTAGTTAGGAGCTTCCTAACCAGTTATCTTTGAACAGTCAGACAAAACATCTGCCCCCAAAATCTGCCCCCATCTCCCCCATCTAAGAGAGATTTTCTGAAGTGCCTTTTAATGTTGATGAACTGCAATAGCTGCCATTTAAATCTGACAATCATCTTGACTTCGACAGTATTAGGTTTACAGTTGGACTCAATGATCTTTAGGGTCTTTTCTAATCTAAATCATTCTGACGCTATGAATTACATATGTTGTCTTCCAAAGGATTGGTAATAAAATCAGACCCTGACTGTCCACTTGTACTCCAGGAACTATGAAGAAAATTGCAGAATTAAATCAATACTTCAGGAAACAAATATCCTCTCATCAAGACTGTTACATTCTGGGATTTATATTGTTTAAGCAAAAATAATTTCATCTAGGTTCCTCATTAGAAGATGTTGAATTGTTTCAAACATATGTATGAGTCCTGACTACATCTGAAATCTTTTTCAAGTCAATCGTTTGTCCATTTCCCTCCTTTTCTTTACTCCACAGCATTTTATCAAAGTTCTGCAACCATCAGCACCGGTCTGGAGTATATGTATTTTATGCTGAAAATGATGATACGGTTGTGACAAAAAAATTCACTCTGTACGTGAGAAGTAAGTGAGAAAATAATCCCTGTGAAGATATGGCAAAGCCTGGGATTTTACTACTGATACAAATGGAGCTAAGATGTTTATTTTCCCTTGGTATTCCCCATTTCATTTACCTAGGTTTATTGTTGACAATGGAGGAGCACAAAGCAATAATGTCATTCTCTTCACTCTGCACTACACTACTGAAATCCAGGCTCTGGGTCAGAGAATGATGCTGGCTGCCTGTGTGTCATGTTTCTTGTGTTGGTCAGGGATGGAAAGCAGAGGAAGGGGGAAGAAGTGATCAATTTTTTTGTCTTCCCTTTAGTTTGCTGTAAACAGAGATGACAGAATATGAGAAATGAGTCATACACTGAGTAAAATAATGCTTCTTCAGAAAACCACAAAGCCTGGGAGCTCAGTGAAATACTCTACAGAGTATTTTATTCTAACTCTACAGAGCCAGAATATTGTAGAATCATGCAATGGGTAGGGTCAGAGCCCAATCCAACCTGGCCTTGAACACTGCCAGGAGTGAGGCAGCCACAGCTTCTCTGGGCACCCTGTGCCAGTGCCTCAGAGCCTACTTAGTGAAGAATTTTTTCATAACGTCTACCCTCTTTCAGCTTAAAGCCATCCTCTTTATCCTGTCACTATGTGCCTTTGTAAAAAGTCACTCTCCAGGTTTCTCCTAGGCCCCCCTTAGGTGTTGGAAGACTGTCATAGGGTCTTCCCTGAGCTTTCTCTTTTCCAGGCTGAACAAGCCTGTGTAGACACCACATGAGATACACAGTGGGAGGAAACACTCTCATTTCTAAGGCACATTTATGTTATTTTTTTCCTAATGGCACTTGTGAGTTAATGTAGTTAGTTTGGAGATCCTTTGGTGTGTAAAACGTATTAGGGCTGCAATGCTTCATACACCCCTGCCCTCGAGTCACACACATGCAGAGTCTCGCCCAGTGCTCTGGGTTATCGCAGCTCTGCCTCACAACTGCAGCGCCCTCTCACCCTTGCTCTAGGTCAGGTCAGGAAGCATTATTTACTACATATTATTTATACAGGGATCCTCTATGCACATTTTGTATAAGCTGGACACCCAGACCTGGGGCGTCAGGGGAGTCCTAGGGCTAACTGCTTGCTCTGAGCTAGAAAAGCGGAAGTCAAGGTTCTAATTTTGGCTCTGCCACTGTTTTGATCTGGCTATGCCTGTACAGAGAAGCAGCTGCTTCCCTTGCCTTGCCCACACTGTCATGCTACAGAGCCGAGGCAGGGAGCTGTAGGAAGGAGGAAGGCTGAAGGCTGCACCCAGCTCTCACAGTGACATGTGGGTGGGTTAGTTTGAAAACACAGAAGCAGACCTTGGTCTTGGCAGAGTGACATTGCCCAATATATCTCAAGGTTTTGGTCACTGAAGTGCTGACAGAAATCATCTTGTCTTATATTGTATTGTCCCTGCCCATGGCAGGGGAGTGCAACTAGATGGTCTTTTCCAACACAAACCATTATATTATTCTATTATATTGTTGCAGGAAAGCCCAAAATAAAACTGCAGTGGCTGGTCAAGCAGATCTCCTGCATCGCTGACAGTTACCCTGCCTCATCCTGGGTTTGGAGGAACTGTCCCGAGCTGAACTCATCCAAGTAAATACATTTCCCTCTTTTTTATTCATTGCAAATACCATATCTGATATATCCTTGCTTAAATGAAGACTGGCCTGTAAGAAACTAAGTGTAAAATGCACCTTCGACCATTTGTACAAGGGGCCATGGTGGCAAGCTCCAGGGGATCCCCAGAACTAGAGAAAGTTTTCCATTTTCTTTTATTGTCATGAAATGAAGTCTATAAAGGTGTGCATCTCAGGCTCTTTACAGTGAAATAAACCCCACAGGGTTTATAGCAATAGTCAGGCAGTTACAAAGTCCAATCTGAGTTTTCCTCTTGGCCTGTCAAAGGTACAGGTATTCAGGGAATGCATTGGTTAATACAGGCTTGATTAATTTGGTAGGTTTTGATTAATACAGCTGTTAGAGTGACCTGTTACCAAAGCCAGTAAAGTCAGTGCACTGTTTTTGGCTTGGATAGAGTTAATTTTCTCCACAGTAGCTGTTGTGGGACTGTGTTTCAGATTTGTGCTGGAAACAGTGCTGATAATTCAGGGTTGTTTTAGTAGCTGCTGAGCAGTGCTTACACAGAGCCAAGGACTTTTCTGCTCCTCACACCACCCCAAGAGCAAGGGAGCTGGGGGTGCACAAGGAGCTGGGAGGTGACACAGCCAGGACAGCTGATCCCAGCTGACCAAAGGGGTATATCAGACCTAATGATGTCATGCTCAGCATGTAAACCTGGGAAAGAAGGAGGAAAGGGGGAGGTTTGGAGTGATGGCTTTTGCTTTACCTATTAAACTGTCTTTATCTCAGCCCATGAGTTTTCTCACTTTTACTCTTCTGATTCTCTCCTCCATCCAGTGTTGAGGAGTGAGTAGCTCTGTGGGTCTTCCTCGCTGGCTGTGGTTAAACCATGACACTCAATGAGAGTGTTTCTATTTCCTCTATTTATCTGGGGCAATGAATCAGGCCCTAAAATTTCAAAGGATGCTGAAATAACTTTGAGCTGTGTTATGAACCCTGCAGGGTTTTTTTAGATATTCCAAAAAATAATATTCCCATGCTGCAGGAAAGTACTAAATCAAAGTATCTTTTGGAATATTGTGGATAAAGCTCTAACTATTTTAAGCAGACATTAAAAACAAAATATCTAGATGATTTTCTTATCCATAGCTCTGAAAAGGCTTCCTAACTTTGGTCTGTGCAGAAATGGAAGAGGAAAGAAAACATCCAGCTAGTGATTTTAAAATAGTCCTTAAATCAGCTTTCCTTGGGAACTTCCACATATAGAAGTTCATGCTTTCTGTAGAGCTGAATTAATTTTATTTACTTACCCCTTCATTTATTTGTGTGGACAGTAAATTAGTAAGCTGATAAATGATAGAAAAGCTAAATAAATAATAAACAAAATAATCTCTGTGGAGACTTACTTTCCCTTGAGTATAATGTTCCCTCTTTCTATGTATCAGATCCTAAATAAGTCATTAATACAGAGTAGATGCTCTCCATTATCAATGTGAGAAACTTACTGAAATCACACACCTGCGGGGAAAGGAGTTAGAACTTTACTGCTGGTTCATTTTGTATTTATTGTTTCAGTAGGGACTTGTTTGGAGCTGCTCAGTGGTTTGAGTGTGTGAGGTAACAGTGAAGTCAGTGGGAATAGATGTGCTGGGGAGGTTGTGTCAGCCATGAAACCCTGGAGATTCCAATGGTAAAGCGGTGCAGGTGCCCTGCCAGGGCAGTGGTGGGACACAGAGTGCGCCCAGTGTAGGAGATAGGGAACCCAGTTCAACCTCTGCAGACCCCATCATGTTCATCACCAAAAATGGGACTGGCAACTGCTCTGAAGCCTCACTCTAACAGTGACGAAGAAAAACGAATCCCATCTATCCCTCCCTTCATCCCTCCCAGCACAGACATGTCACACAAAGCATGTTTTGAAACATCCCACCTTCTACCCTGGAAAATTCCATCCTGAGCCAAAAATCAGAACTGGTATGCTTTCTTTTTCAGCTGTACAGAAGAAATCACTGAGGGGATTCACAGCTTCTTGCCCCAGAGGAGATCCCTGGGGTCATGGATTTCAAGCAGTACTTTAGATGTAAAGGAGACAGCAACAACCTTCTCTGTGGAGTGCTGTGCAAACAATTCCGCTGGTTCATCCTGTGAAAAGAATTTCATTAACCTGTCAGGTGCCATAAAACAGTGTTTTAGCACAGGTTTTCTCAATTAAAGCTGTCATGATAGATGTTATGGTATTTTATGCCTGGCTTATTGGCTGACCATGCCATGGCATTGCAAGTAAAACACAAGTGCTGTTTGTATACATTGTGGGAAACAGTGGATGAATGGGTGACTCAGGTCTCTTTTCTCTGGTGCCAAAGTGGAGGCCTCCCTCATTTAAATGAGCAGAAATTTCACACAGATATGAAGTGCTGAATACAGCCATGGCAATGTTGGAGTCTGCTGTTTTATTTCATCTCAGTAATCCCTAACTGAAGTGTGAAGCCATCAGCTCTGGGAAGAGCTGAAGCCACTTTGGTAGTTGGCAGATGTTGGCCCTTGTTCCTCTCCTGGAGGTCACCATGGTGCTGCAAGAAATGCCCATGGGAGCTCTCCTTATCCCATGGGAGTCATTGCAAACCCAAGCAAGAGCATGACTGAGCCAACAGAAACAGACACTCAAGAGTCAGTTCCTGTGTGGGAAGCAGGAGTGAATATTGAGGAAAAGACCTTAAACTGCAGGTTCTCCTAGTACCTTTAGCTGTACACACAAAGCTCTGATTCCATGAGTAGTAATATGTATCTCTTAAAGTTGCAGGAGCTGTTTCTCCTCCCCTGGACAATACTGCATTCTATGTCTCTGTTGGATTTTTCCTCCTACTGATTGCTTTCTCGTTTATACTAATATTTCATAAATACAAAAAGGTAAAAGCAAATACAAATACCCATCCCTTCTGTTGTTCCTACCAGGCTGTTTCTCCTTCTCTAAGACTTATTCCACTGTTGTTTTTTTTATCTTCCAAAGCAGTTTAGATACAAAAGCCAGTTGCAAATGATTCACATCATAGGCCCATCGGATAACGAGTATATCTACATTGATTTTAGAGAATTTGAATATGACCTCAAATGGGAATTTCCCAGGGAAAATCTGGAATTTGGTGAGCAGTCCATAAGGCAAACCCCAGTGCTGGAGCAATAGCCTGTGCTGTACCAACTGTGAATAATATTGGTATATTGTGTCTTTTAGGACAGGTCCTTGGTTCTGGGGCTTTTGGGAAAGTGGTAAATGCAACAGCTTATGGAATCAGCAATGCAGGAGATTCAGTCCAGGTTGCAGTCAAAATGCTAAAAGGTATGATAAACTCTGGGTGCCTATTACAAGAAGTGATGTATTCTAGCAGCTCCAAAGCAGAAGTGGTGCTGGAAATCCCTTTATGTACAAACTTCTAGCAGTTACACCTCACAAATATTTCATTTCAAAGTCCTGTTTCAGTTTGGAAAGGTACTACTGAAGTGCCTTCTTCCTGTAGCATGTCTTAAACAACAGAGGTTTGCATTGTGTGTGGAAGGATGGAGCTGCTCTGCTCTAAAGAGGATGAATTCAAATTCATAGTGCAGGTTAGCCTGCTGGTCACATTGATGACTCTGTGAACTTTGAGGTAAGACCCCTTTGTCCTGCAATGCTGTCTAGCTGTTGTACTCCCTTCACCTCCTGTGCCTGAGGTGGCTTTTTTGCGAAACTTCCAGCGCATCTTCCTGTAGTCTTTTCTTCCTGATGGCAAAGCACCTTCTTTCCATCTCTCCTTATGGGTCAGGCTTATTAAATCTCTAATACTCCTTGCTGCATAGCTCTGGCCTCTTTCCAAACTGTCTTGACCCCTCACAAAAGCAGTGCTCAAGAGCAAGCCTCCCTGACAGCAAGCAGAGGAGGAGGGCTGCTTCGCCAGGTCCAAAGTACCACATAGAATCATAGAATTATTTAGGTTGGAAGAGACCTTAAAAGTCACTGCATCCCACCATTAACCTAGCACTGCCAAGTCCGTCACTAAACCATGTCCCTCAGTGCCACATCTACACATCTTTTATATATCTCCAGGGATGGTGACTCAACCTCTTCCCTGTGCAGCCTGTTCCAGTGCTTGACAAACCTTTCAGTAAAGAAATTTTTCCTAATATCCAGTCTAAACTTTCTCTGGTGCAACTTGAGGCTGTTCCTCTCATCCTATCTCTTGCTACTTGAGAAAAGAGACCAATAGCCACCTCATCCACCCGTTGATACATTGGTAGCTGCACCAGCACCCTACTCACCAGTATGCCCACACAGCCCCTTCCTGCCAGAACTGCCATCCAGCTCTTCATCCCCTATTGCACGTTTGTAGCAGCTTCATGCTTCCTTGATCCACTCATTTGTGGCTGTTCTTACAGAAGTTCAACTTGATCATTTTAGTTCACATTCCAGATTCGCTGAGATCGTGAACACCAAATGCTTGCTGAAAGACAAGCCTAAAGCTATTACTGAAACACAGAGTTTTCCTTAGCTATTTGATTGCAACTGATTGCATGCCATATGGCTGTTAAGATATTTTTCTCTTACCAACAGGGTTGACTGCCATTTTCTCTGTGCTTGTGAACACCTTAATAATTGCTGTTATTCCTTGTCAGCCCAACATTTTATGACTGCTTTCCCAAACATTCAAATGATCCACACTCACACACATGTAGTTTCCACCTTTGGCTTAATCTTTTTATACTGTACAACAATTTTTTAGGATGTTCCCAAATGTACTGTCAGTCCAATAAATTTGAATTGTGACAAAGCATCGCAACCATTTACATTTTTATTTCTTTGCTGAAGATTTCCAAATCTTTGTTATTATTTTTACAGAAAAATCTGATGCTTCAGAAAAAGATGCTCTAATGTCTGAGCTGAAAATGATGACTCACATTGGAAGTCATGAAAATATTGTGAACCTACTAGGAGCTTGTACTGTGTCAGGTAACTTGCAATTGTAGAAAGGTACCAGTTAAAACCTCCAGAATAACCAAGACTCCTGAACAAAAAAAAGTATCAAAAATTGGTTGTTGAAAGCAGTATTAAAAACATCCAAGACATACTTAATTGCCTGTTCCTCAGGCTGCTGTTTCTCTCTTTATCCCAAATCCTGTCTTTGCGCAACCAATTTTGCTGTTCTGTGCTGGCCCAAAACAAGAGGAAAATGAGCTGAAAGCAAAGTTAAGGCCATGCATGTGTACAGAAATGAGTGTTTTCTCATTGAACTTGCATGAAGTGATACAACAACCTGTCAGTAGAAGAGGTTTTCCCGTTACAGTGGTGATGGCACTGATATGGGTTAGTTTATTAAGTGAAAAGGAAAATCTTTTCTGGTGTAAGGTGCTTTTGTATCCACATGGTTATGTTCACTTAACAAATTTTAATTTGTTTTTTTTTAATCATGTGGCTTCCCAAATAGTGAAGCTGGAGAAAGAAAGGGGAAAATGGCTGCAAAATTCACGGGAAAGAAAAGAACTGAAAAAGAGCAGGGTTGGGGGTGACACCCGAAGGAAGGAGAGAAGTGAATAATGAAAAGAGGTACAACTGGGGAAGGAGGATGCATGGGATACTTAATACCGATTACTTCTGAGAGAAGATGTGGCATCAGTAGGGCTTTAATGCCATAGATAGCAGAAGACATTTACATCTCCAACTATTTCAGGACCAATCTACTTGATATTTGAATACTGTTGCTATGGTGACCTTCTGAACTACTTAAGGAGCAAGAGAGAAAAGTTTCACTGGACATTGACATATGTTTTTAAACAGCACAACTTCAGCTTTTACCACAATATCCATTTGAACCAAAATTCCAGGTAAAGCATTCAGCAGCAGTTTAATGCTTTATAAACTACTGTCTCTTTTTAAGCTGCATTCTCAGCTGTGCTGTGAGTTGCTGAAATCACTGAACTCATGAGAATGTGTCTTCACATACTCTAATAAGCAATGCCTTAGGGAGGAACTGAGATTTGATTCTCCCTATGATGTTCTTCACACTGGACTGCAAAAGACAAGTAATATCTTACTCTCTTTCCACTTTTGAGAAGACTCATGTCTGTGCCCAGATTTTTAATGCCAATAACTGATCTTGCTTTTTTACTGCAAAAATAGTTTATGTGCAGAAGATTATGTGATACACTGCGTGTAACCTTTGAAAATATGTCATCCTCTCCAGGAAGAGAACTCACCTGAAGTATGATGTGAATGCAGCTCTATGGGGAGAAGATGAATTTGAAGGCACACGAAGTCAGAATATGAATGTGACATCTGGATCAAATGGGATTGTGCTGCATTCTGAGGAAGGTAATTGCTTCTATCTGTAGCAATTCTGTTATTATTGTATTTATTATATTATTGCTCTAACTAGACAAGATTCAGTGCCACAGGAGGCCCCGTTCCATCATATGCCTCTGTTCCCTTCTAGCAGGAATTTTTGCTGGAGAAGGATTCAACAACACTTAAGATGTGAGGTTTATGTTTCTGAGTATTTTTCATGCAAATACTTATGCATTGTATTTGCATGAAAATATTCTTTCCTTTACTTTGTATCTGAACAAAGGATGCAAAAGATGGATGCTCTTTGTGATATTGTACTTGGCAAGAGCATGTGAAAATCCTTACTGCAATCAATGGAATTAACCAGATAGTAAGGAAGCCCATGGAAAACTCATACTTTTGGTTATTTTTTACAGATGAAATTAGACATGAAAGCAGACAGATGGATGAAGAGGAGGACTTCAATGTGCTCACTTTTGAAGACCTTCTTTGCTTCTCTTATCAAGTTGCCAAAGGAATGGAGTTTCTTGAGTCCAAATCGGTATGATGAAGGGTAGCAAGTTCTTTAGAGAGAAAAGGAAGCAAAAATAGGTCAGTCAGACTGAAGAACAGAGCCACTCAGTGGCAGGTTGGAACTATGGTTCCTTCCCTGGCTTTACAGCGAGGACTGGGTTGCAGCTTTAGACATGACCCTGAGTAAGAAGTGTCTACACTGCACACTTCTGCTTGCTCTTGCCCGCTCCCCTTGCCAGGACAACCAGGGACTGCCCAGTTTGCTCATTCTCCAAACTGTTTAAGTGGAAGAAGGCATCAGTTCAGAGAACTCTCCCTGAGAAAAGGGAATTATGTTTTTCTGATACCAAATGCTGCAGTGTTAACCTTCCTTTTCCTTCTAAGTGCATTCACAGAGACCTTGCTGCCCGAAATGTACTAGTGACCCATGGAAAAGTGTTGAAAATATGTGACTTCGGCCTTGCCAGAGACATAGTGAATGACTCCAACTACATTGTCAGGGGCAATGTAAGTTCCTGGGGGCTCTCTGTTTTTCATACCATTGTAAAAATGACAAGGAACCAAGAAAGTGAAGCCTTCCGTTTTCAAATTCCGTGTTAGCTTTATGGGTAGCTGTACAGACAGTGCAGAAGTCTCATGTTTTCCTGCTCTTGGCAAATGCAGATTCTCAGCTTATAATTAATATGATCAAGCTAGTACTGTAAATGGGATGGTACCCACATGCTTTCTGAAGCACACTGAAGATCCCTTGATGGAATTGTTGGGAATTGTTTACTGTTCCACACAGTAATAATACAGGGACAATAGCATGTGGGGGGAGTACACCAGATCCCCCGGCTATAGGAAGAAGTACTGTGTGGATATCTCCATCTGTGCTACTAGCTGTGGAAGTCAGAGAAGAGAAGAAGGCTCTTCCAGGGCTGAGCCCATCTCTTCCTTAAATAGTCATCTAAAATGGATGAGATTAACTGGCTTCATAGAAGTGCCTGTTTCTCTCTATAAGGGAAATTTAAAGGGGCTACAGAAACAGGTCCAGCTTTTCACATAGCATGAACTGAATCTACTCAAGCACTGGAAAATACAGTGAGTCATCAAGAAAGCCTGTGTCACAGAATGACCTGGCCTCCTTTCCCCCTGTCTGTATAGGCTCGTTTGCCAGTTAAATGGATGGCTCCTGAAAGCTTATTCGAGAGGACATACACAATGAAGAGTGATGTCTGGTCTTATGGAATATTACTATGGGAAATATTCTCTTTGGGTATGTTCCATAACACAACAGAAAATCAGTGCTTGGTTTTGGCAGCTTCTGAATTAACATGCATTCTCTGATGCTTTTCACAGGTGTAAATCCCTACCCTGGGATTACGGTTGATACAAACTTCTACAAATTAATACAAAGTGGATTTAAAATGGACCAACCATATTATGCTACAAAAGACATGTAAGTGTATTTCCTGAGTGATGGACAGCATGGGAATTTATATTTATTAAGCCACTGTTTGTATGTGCACCATACCTTGTTCAGGAAAAGTTGCAAAAATTGAGGTCTTCCCCTACCTCTACCTGCCTGATCCTGCGGGTTTTGTCCTAACACAGAAGTGATCAACACTGAAGGTTACATGGCCTTCCTTTTTCAGGGAACTTCTTGTTCTCATATCACAGACTTCTTTTCTTTTTGCAAAAGCTATGTTATACCAAATACATTTTGGATATTAACTAAACATTTGGTGATTTTTTCTAAACTTCTTTTTCTTTTTTTTTATTGGGCTTTAGCATGTTTGATTCAGTTCCAGGACGACAGGGATCCTTTTAAAGGAAAAACCCTGCTAAGGAAGGGTTGGTGGGAACTATTCCTGTGCTCTTAGCACATGGCTTTTAGCCTGTGCCTCTGTGCCTGAGTGAACTCTGCCTAGAGGTGGACCCCAGGGAGCAAAAGAAGAGAAGGTGATGGGGAGCTACAAGAACAAGAGCATGGAGGAAAGGGAAGAACTTTAGGTTGCCTGAGCTCTTTTGGCAGACGTCTCATAGATGGTCTAAGGACTTGCTACGACTCTATAGGCCTTGCTATGACACTATACTGTTCTTATCCTCTCCATGTAAAGAATGTAATGGCATCAAAGGTGACTCTGACATATTGACCCAGGAAAGGTTGTAGTGAGGCTTATAAATACCAGGGAACCTATTGACCTAGTAAGTTTGCAAGGGACTTTAGCAGATAGACATTGCACTGGTCCCTGCTGAAACTACAAAATCGAGCACCTTTCCATAAAATCATTCTGGTACCCTATGATTCCCATTCAGATTCTGCACTTCCATGAAGTTACTTACAGAGAGTCCAGTAGCTAACATGATTTGTGTATCACCTCTTTTCTCCTGCAGCTATTGTGTGATGCAGTCCTGTTGGGACCTTGACTCTAGAAAGAGACCCTCTTTTTCCCATCTGGTTTCCTCTCTTGCCTGTCAGCTGGCTGAGGCAGAAAGAGCAGTAAGTAAATACAGAAAGAAGAAAATGTTACTTTTCTTTCACCTTTTTTTTTTTTCCCCTAGCCCCATAAATCACAATTAGCTGGTAGTCTTCTGGTTTCTATTCAAGTGCACCACTGAGTTCTGAATACATTGCCCACAGATCTGTGTAAGAGTTCAGGGGATTTTTTGCTGTCATGGGAAGAAATCCTGACCTCTCTGGTGAGGATTTCTTTCCTCCAACTGTCTGCACCAGGACTCTGGAAGGCTGAAATCTCTCAGCCTGTGCTATGGGAATGTGTTTCACTTGTGAAGGAGCCAGTGCATTTGGCTTTGGTGTTGCTGGTAGCTGCCATGGGAGAGGAGCTGAGCCTGAGCCACCAGCCAGGGGTTTCATGGAGGGCCCACCACAGGCGTGTGCTGCCACCTCCTCACAGACAGAGGGAGAGCAGCCTGTCATTCTCAAAGTCATACTTCATCCTTACCAAAAGATGATCTCTTCCTTAGGGAGGATAAGCAACTCGTTTATAAACTACTGATTCCTACCTGGGTGCTCTTCCTAGGCTAGACACACTGTTTCCCAGTGCAGTGTCCTTGTGAACCTTCTGGGGTATGGAGAGCTATGAATGACTCTTGCCTTTGCAGCCTTGGGCCTCCCTGCAGTCTGGTAGCCTGGCAGAACCTGCCTAGCATAGAGGTGAACTAATGAGCAACTTCAAAGCACTGTACCTAGAAAAAAAATCCCCTTTTCAGTCCAGTGCCTTTCCTCAACCCAGCAACTTGTGGCTGGACAATATCCATCTCCGGTCTGGACGCCCCCTGGAGTCAGTGGGAAGTAAATGGGCAAGTATGAGCGTGATTCTCCCTCAAGAGGAGGCAGACTATACCTTACAAGTGTCTGCTTCACAGGGAGAAAAGCAGTCTTCCAAGTACAATAAGTTATAACAGAGGGTATCTTTTATTTCCTTGTTCCAACTCTAGGTTTACCAAAATATGAGGAAAAATGTTTCCACACACAATTACGGCATCAAAACTAAACCACACGTAAGTAAGGATGAGAAATCTCTGCTATCCCCAACTGTGCTCCAGCATGAAGACTCTCAGGTTGAAAAGTAATCTGGGTTATGGATTTGATCCCAGTATTTTCATAAATTCCATGTAGCATAAATGTACTATAACACCACTAAGAAAAGAAAATGTTACCAACCACTACTCCATTAACATTTCTTATGGGACAGTCTATATTTATGTTACTTTGGGAAGACTCAATTCATTGCTTTGAATTTAGCAAACACGTTTACCATAGACAGAAGCAAAGGTCTTTTCAACTTATCTTTGGAGATCTCTTTTCCTGGTTTTATGCAAATAATGTTCAATCAATGCATTGAATTCAGACTTTTCTTGCGATATGGCAAGCAAGCACAAGAAAATATATGGTTTTTTAGTCAATGTGTACAAGCACGGACTATGTATCTAAAGAGAGCTTGGTGTGATTTCCAGAAGTGCTGCTCACATCCTCATCTCCAGATGTCAGTGAGCACTGGAAGAAAAGGCTATTGGAGTAGCCAGATTTAGATGCCAGAATTTAAAAATATCTGTCCTGTTTTGCAAGGGACTGTAAATCAGAGCGTGTGTAACTGTCTTATCCTGCAAAATTGCTGTGAAGTTCCCAATAGATGTCAAGTTCAAATGAGTTCACTGAGCTTTAGGTACTCGAGTGGTCTCTTGTCCAGGCTACATTCCACATCTGCTGATGACAGCCATTTACGAGATGTGATTCTTTTTTACCTATAATAATACCTTTTTTACCTATCTAAAACAAGCAGGAAGAGAGATATTTGGAGATGATCTTCTGCCACCCTGCTCAAAAATTCAGGTGTCAGTTTCCAACTGAAGGTCTCACTTCAACTGCATTATAGCTAATTCCATTCTTTGAGCTTTCTGTGTTTTGAAAACAAATAAAAATGCTTAATTTTAAAGAAATTATCTTCTGTAGCAATTTAGGAGTATAATAACATCACTCCCAATTCCCAGAAGTCATCCTGGGTGTATGAACTCTGCTGCAATAAAATGAGAGTATGTTTCTTTAAGTTTCTCCCTGACTCCCAGGACAATAACCAGAGGCTTGATGGGTTTTTAATATAGATAAAAGGACACATTATTTTCATTATGTGGTTTGAGGATTTGTAAATGCAGCTTTCATAATGACTAACAGGATACATTTGTCTATATCACAGTGAATTATCACGGTGAATCAAGATGAGAATACCCTGGTTAACAGTTTTCTTCTCTTTTCCATTTTACAAGATGTTAACCACATAATTTTCACTGGCAAGTGTTGTAATTTAATAACCATTTGATAGAGCATGCTATCACATAAATACAGCCTCTTTTTACTAATATTGTCTGAAAATAATTAATGTTGTAAAACAGCAATTATAATTTGTATATTTTTGTTAACATGATTGAATTAGTGAGGGAACTTGAATTTTTTTAATCAGATACAAACTGCTGAAGAGTAATTTGGAAATATAAAGATAGCAATAAAACTTTAACACTGCATTTTCTGGAAAATATATCTGACTTTTAACATACTCATAGCACAATTTCAGTGTTCAGCAATGAGATGTCACTGTTTAGCACCATTAATACACAGCCTGCACCAGCTGGAAAATGGGAGTTAAGTGTCTTGTGCAGACAGGAGTTTTCAGCCTTCAGAGCTCAGAGAAACTTAACAATTAACTGGTTGCATCCAAGCCTAGCTGGCCCTGGAAACTAAGCAGATGTGAACTTGGCTTATAGAGGAGCAGATGGGAATCCCATGTGTTTTAAAACATGTCAGTGAGTTGTGTCAAATATTTTTCCAAAAAATTAAAAAAGGAGTGGACAGAGGTCATCTGGCCCCATCAGCACTACTGAGCTGAAATGCAGGGATAAAAAGGCAAAGAAAGGGGACCTACACGGTATCTGAAGAGGGATTTTTTACAAGGGCATGTAGGGATTGAACAAGGGTAATGGCTTTAAACTGAGAGTAGATTTAGATTAGATATTAGGAAGAAATTCTTAACTATGAGGGTGGTGAGGCATTGGCACAGGTTGCCCAGAGGAGCTGTGGATGCCCCATCCCTGACAGCATTCAAGGCCAGGTTAGATGGGGCTTTGAGCAACCTGGTCTAGTGAAGGTGTCCACGCCCGTGGCAGGAGGGTTGGAACTAGATGAGCTTTATGGTTGCTTCCAACTCAAACCATTCTATGTTTCTATGACTCTGTGAATAGAGAACCTTGGAGTTAATGCAAACTTGTGACACACATAGGAAAAGCAGCTCAGGCAACACAGCTCTCTGAGAATGTATAATTAAGAAAAAGACCCTCCTGTAAGGGCTGGCGTCTTGGGTTTAGCTCTAACAGTTATTTTTTTCCTTCCTAGTAGCTGGTGCAGTGCTGTGTTTGGGCTTTAGTCTGAGAACAATGTTGATAACATGCCAATGTTTTAGTTGTTGCTCAGTAGCACTTATCCTGATCAAGGACTTTTCAGTTTCTCGTGCTCTGCAGTGAGGAGGGGCACAAGAAGCTGCAGGAAGCAGAGACAGGACACCTGACCTGAACTAGTCATTGTTATTCCATATCATTATTATTATTGGTGGTAGTAGTAGTAGGTTTGTATTATATCTTAGTTACTGGACTGTTCTTCTCTCAACCCATAGGTTTACATTCTTTCGATTCTCATCCCATCCCACCTGGAGTGGGGGGGAAAGGGAAGATTGAACAAGCAGCGGCATGGTTCTGAGTTACCAGCTGGGCTTAAACCACAGCAGCTGGACCCATGGAGGGTTGTGCATCTGCTTCTCTGTATGGCAGAGATGGATGAACCAAAGCTAAAGGAGGCATTCAGTGGGAAGTAATATCTTTCAGGAGCACATTTCCTTTCCAGAATGCTTCCAACACAACTTAGCAAAATGCTGGGCTGTTCCTGAGTTTTGTGCAGAGCAACAGCCAGTGCTGTTTAAGGAGCTGTTTCATGATTCTGGAAGGAAAATGCACACATTTCTCTTGTTAGGATCCAGACTCCTAATCTGTGCCTCCAGGAGCATATTCTCAGGAGGAAGTTCAGAATGTGAAGTGGAATGCAGGGAGTTAAGCTTGTTCAGAGACCTTCAGCAGGGATGTCATTAGTCTAAGGTAGATGCATAAAGAAAGGCAGAGACTGACAAAGATTCAGTAACCAGAGGAAGAAGGGGAACAGAAGGGACTTAGATCAATTAAAAGTGCTGAATCACAGAATCATTAGGGTTGGAAGGGACCTCTGAAGATCGTCTCGTCCAGCCCCCTGCCACGTCAGGGCCACCTAGAGCTGGTGGCACAGGAATGTGTGCAGGTGAGTTTTGAATGTTTCCAAAGAGGGAGACTCCACAACCTCCCTGGGCAGCCTGTTCAGTGCTCTGTCACCCTCAAAGTAAAGCTCTTCCTCATGTTGAGGTGAAACTTCTTGTGGTTTAGTTTATGGCCATTGCTCCTCGTCCTGTTGCTAGGCACCACTGAAAACAGCCTGGCACCATCCTTCTGGCACCCACCTTTGAGCTATTTATATGCATTAATGAGATCCCCTCTCAGTCTTCTCTTTTCTTGACTAAACAGGCCCAGCTCCTGCAATCTCTCCTCGTAAGAGATGCTCCAGACCCCTGATCATTCTTGTGGCCTCCGCCGGACCCTCTCCAGCAGCTCCTTGTCTTTCTTGTACTGAGGAGCCCAGAACTGAACATGGAACTCTAGGTGTAGCCTCACTAAGACCGATTAGAGGAGGAGAATGGAAAATGGCGGGGGGGCAGGGGGGGGGAATGATAGAAAAGGGTACCGTGCCATCCTTTTTAGCAGTAAGAGAAACAAAGAAAAGATATTGACTACCCAAACTGAAGGGTGAGATGCGTTGAGGAATATGTCCCAATTTTCTTTCCTTTTCCCTGGCACAGCGCACCCAGTATTGGTCAGCAGAGTGCCAAGTAGGTCTCCCGGGGCCGCGGTCCTGGTCCTGCTGCCGGAGCCGGCACTAGGTGGAGCTCCGCCACCGCCGCGGGCAGCCCGGGAGCGGAGCGACGGCGGCAAGGGGCCGGGAATGGTGGTGCCGGCCCAAGGGATGAGCCAGGAACCAGTCAGCCTCCTCCTGCAGGGCGTTCTTCCAAAACACCGTGCCCATGTGTCACAGGCAGCAGCCATCAGAAAAAGAAGAGGTCCTTCTCTGTTCCTTTCAAAAAAACTGGAGGGGCTTCTCCAATATGTCTCACCGTCAGATTTGGGCTCTTTGAAGTCCCTCTGTGAGGAGCTGGGGCTAACCATGTATTGAAGCAAAAGAGGAGAGCAGAAGGGACCCTGTCATGCAGGCTAGTGGTGTTTTCCAATCCACGTGTTCATGATCTGTGAAAGGGGATGAAGAAATCCAAGGTAGAACTTGCTACAGAGCTATTTGCACATAAGTTACTTTTTCAAGAGGCTACACTTCTGCTGGAAAATATTTTAGGGGTGCAGAAATCAAAGTAGGCTGAAGATGACTGGATTAGGGCATTCCCCATGCAGCTGGGCATGGGCGCACCAGGTCTCAGCCCCTTCTCCCAAACACTGAACTAGATCCAGTACTCACTGGCACAGGGCTCCCTCTTCCCACCTATACGCACTGCTGTGCTGCTGAGTCACTGCCTCCTTCCCTCCCCCATCAATGGCTAATTAATTAGGTCACGCAAAGCTTTAAAAAGAAGCAAAAAAAAGACTCACCCGGATCTGTGGTTGAGGAGACCACAGAGCACTGTGGGATTTGATCCCAGCTCCTTCTTACCCTTGCTGAGCCCTCCAGTGCTCAATGGAGTCTCTTCCAACCACGCTGTCAGAGACCCGGGCCAGGTTCATGTTTTCTGACATGCTTCCCAGGAATGAGATAAAGAGGTGGGCAGCTGTGGACAGGGATTCTTCCTTACAGGTCAGTGACACATTAAAATTTAGGGGTTTAAGGCTGTGCTGGAAAACTGGGTGCAGAGGGGCTATGGAGCTACCCATGGCCGAGGCCAGGCGGGTCCCCAAGAGCTGAGCCACCAGGCGAGTGGCCAGAAGAGGGCAGCGTGGGCACAGCTGGGAGCCTGGCCCTGAGGTCTGGGCCTGGCCCTCCATTTCTCTCCTTTGGGGGCTTCTGTTCAGGCCAGAAAAACATGTGGTGAGACTCCTCTTCCCTCCCAAGAACTAGAAGAAGACAGCCTGGGAGCAAACGGGAGGTGGTGAGGAGCAGTCAGGTACTCGTTTCTCCTTGGAGCCACAAGGACTGAGGTTTTGTTTGATTTGGAGGGAAAAGGTTTCCCCATGGAGAAAGATGAGTATTCTCCTGCCTTCTTACAGCCCCAGAATAAAGAAAGGTCCCATGTGGGAGCCTCATCCTGCTCTCTGCCCAGCCAAGGAAACACTTGGCACCTGCCTGCTTGGACTCCCGCATTGCCTAGCATGAAATACTGTCCACAAAACATCACTGCCCTGCAGGGATATGTGCATTTACAGCCCTTGAAACCTTCGGCCTCGCAAAGAGCAAAGTGTCACAGAGTCACCCTGTGCCTCTGCTGACTGAACAGGTTTGCCAGATCAGGCACTGTTGTGAAGCAAGGGCTGGGGGAGACTGTGGTGTGGGCAGCCACCTCATAGTGTATTGCTGTGGAAAGCCCTGGAGGAAGGGATAAATGAGCAAGACTGGGGGGAGGGGGGGACGACACAGGACGACACTGCTACGGGTGTGCATCACCTCCCTGCCAATATTACATTCCAAAGCTGGGAGATGTAGGAAATTAATCAGGGAGGAAAGCAACGAAGATATCGGCCTCTCTGTTGCCCCTGGGGAGTGGAATGGCCTGGAGTCTCGCTGGCGGCAAGCGTGTGCAAACCATTTTGCAGCTGGAATTTGATGTTTTGCTTGACGTGGAAGTCAACACGTGCATTAGTGGCACTGCCCCATCCGCTGGGCTGGGGCTTGTGGTTTCCCTGGGACCCGTGTGGATGAGGGCTGGGGGGCCGAGGACACCCTGCACCCCTATCAGGCCTGTCTGTGCCTCGCCAAGAAGCCCAGACCTTGCTAACTGGGGAGCACCGCACTCCCGCTGCATTACCCAGCCGAGGGCCGCCCGGGCAGACAACAACGGCACTGAGCGCTCCGGGGAGCGTCCGTACAGGGCGGTAGGAGTCGCTGGGGGGTAGGAGCCGATAACAGACAAGCCCTGGGCTCCCTCCCCGGGAGCAGGCCCACCGGGACCGTGCCGCGGGGCCGCCCCGCGGGCGCGCTCTGCCGGCGACTCACAGTCCCCGTGGCCACACCGGGCCTCAGCCTCCCCAGGCGGGACATGCAGGCAGCGTCCGGGCACAGGCGCTTTGCAGGCGGCCCGGCAGCGAAGATGCGGCTTCACTTCCCCGTCCTACTTACAAAAGAGATACTTAAATAAAGATTTAAAATTCCATCCAAGGCTGGATTTCACTGCCCAGCAGGGTACAGTGGGAGAACCTGCACCAGCAACTTCCAAGGGAGCAGAGCAATGCCAAGCCCGTGTGCATATAATCAGGGAATACCACTGGATCAGCCTTTGGTCCTCCTCGACACACCGAGCGTCTCACCGGAAGGGTCTGGTCGCTGGACAGAGAGGCCGGGGACCCCCACCGGCCTGCGGCTGCACGAAGCCTCCCGTGCGTAACATGGCTATTTTCTGGCCCTTCTCTGCTTGCGTTCCCGTTTCCCGGAGGGACCGAGCTCAGCACCTGTGCGAAGCGGCAGGGCTGGCCGGGGCAGCGGGTCTGCGGGCCAGGGCTTGAAGGACCGGGGTGCCCCATCCTAATACAAAGGGCCACCCCCCACCCTCCCCCTTCTCTGCTTCCTTCCCAGCAACACAAATCCGCTCGGGAGCAAGCGTTTAGCATCTAACCCACTCCTAGAGGCATGTGCTTAAACAAGCCGAGTATCAACCCCACGATAAAAGTATTGGGTTATTCTGCAACGTAATCTACATCAAAGCCTCGGGGGCTGCCGGCTTGAAAAGATCCAAGATGTTTTCTAAGTCCTTATCATGTCTGTGCTTAGGGGGAGTCATAAATTCCACAGGTCGGACTAACTAACACACGATTCCTCCTTCCCTTCTCCCTCCTCGGCCACCAAAGGGCTTTCCAGAAGGCGTTGTTTTTTTTTTAACCTTGCAAACAAAGCTCCTGGTTCCCTGTCGTTAAGGTGGGGGAGACGGGAGGATCCCCCAGCCCGCCCCGAGCTTCTCCTAAGTGACAGAAAAATAAATTCCTTAATCCAGAAAACAATTAGAAATAAAGAAGGTGAATTCACATCCCCGCGAGGGTCCCGGCAAACCGGAGCGGCCGGTGGAGGGGGGATAGCGGGGACTACGCGGCACTGGGATGTCTTTGACCAGGGACGGGAGTCCCCGGGCTGTACTGACCGCTTCTTTACTCTCCAGCCCGCCTCAGCTCTGGGCCCTAGGTGACGATGAGCGCCGGCTCCGAAGCGAGGTGTGCCAGATGCGGGCACCGGCCTCCGCCTTCCCGCGGGTCGAGAGCCGGACAGCGGGCAGGGAGCAGCAGGCAACGGCATCCTACCCCCGGATTTCCGCACTCAATCAAGTCGCTGACCTGACTCTCTCCACAGCAGGCAGATCCCCTCAGAAATTACTTATTCAACTCAAGAAATAAGGCTGGGGATGGAGGAGGAAGGCGGGGAGCCCGGCGACTGCCCGTGACGGGGCTCCTGTGAAAACCCCCTTCGGTGAGCGAAGGACTCAGAAACAGAGGGGAGGGAATAATAATAATAATTAAAAATATATTTCCCTGCAAACGGTTTTCCGAATCAGGCACTTGTCACCTTGAGGAGCGTTAAGTCCCATTTTGCAGCTCAAGGTCTAATGAAATAGCAAAAGAAACCTAAGGAAGCAAAAGGGGAAAGATCAGGGCTTCGTCTGCACTCCGGTCTCGGGGTCCGGTCCCGGGGTTCCCGCTCCTCTCCCGGGGCTGTGGCTCTGGGACCGAGTCGGCGGGAAGACCCAAGGCAGGGAAGAAGCGGGCAACTGCCAGGACCGGCTCGGGAAACCTCCAACATGCAGGACGACGAAGAGAAAAGGGGGAATTCCCTACCGAGAGAGAGATTCTCTCGCCTCAAACCTCTCGGGAAGTTCCGGTCGCTGGGGAGGGCTGGCGGGGGTATGAATCCTGCCCCAGTCGCAAAGAAAGGAAGCCCAAGCAGCCTCGTGAGCTTCCTCTCACTTTAAAACAAGAAGGTCCCGGGCCAGAACTTCCCAGCCCTACCGTCTGGCACCTCTGCGGCGGGTGGGGAGAAGGGATAGCTCGGCAGCGGCGAAGGATGCTCAGGAGCATCTGTTCCCGGGGCAGTGGGCCTCGCCCCCGCCCCCCCCCCCCGGGTGGGGGACGGCTGGCAAGGTCCAGTCTCCCAAGTGCTGCCCATGCTAGGGGGACAGCTGGAATCACCTTCCGAAGGGCAAAGGCAGAACAGGGCCGGAGAAGACAGGAATAGCGCACTCGCTGTGAGGCTCGGGGCTGCTCAGAGTCCTGTTCTGCTCCTTCGCTGGAGCCTAGGGCTCTCATCCGTCCCGTTGGTCCCCAGACCCGCCAGCTCGGACTGGTGCCTGATCTCATCCGAAAGCGCTGCCACCTGCTTGGCACGGATTCGTGGATGGAGACTTAGAGAGCGAACCGGGCTGGCTCGGGGTTTGTCAGGCTTTTAGTGTTTTTTAATACAACGTGTTCAGAGTTTTGTCATTTTAATAGCCCTTTCCTCTGTTTATGGCATCATCAAATTCACATCCAGATAGATCGGCTCTGTCGGTGCTTATCGGGAAAAGCGATTACACTGAAGGGACGCAGCGTTTCTTTTCCAGGATTACATTTCAGTCTCCCTCTCTGAGACCGCTGGGGGCTGCCAGCCCCGCTCCGTCTCTCCGTTACTGGCGAGGCGAGGTGAGGTGTGAAGGTGGGAATGGGCAACAGGGAGATAAATATCCCCCGGAAAAGGCGGCTGGTAACCGTCCTCGCATCCCTGCTCTAGTGTGGCTGTTATGGTGGGGTCTCAACCGCGGCCATCAAAGATAGCCTGCGAACGACAACTGACTGTGTGGACGCAGGCATTGTGTTACCGGCTGTGGGCAGGGTAGAGGTACCCCTTTCCTCACAGCCGGGGTACACACGGC
Source organism: Psittacus erithacus (assembly GCA_009867235.2). Taxonomy (NCBI): domain Eukaryota; kingdom Metazoa; phylum Chordata; class Aves; order Psittaciformes; family Psittacidae; genus Psittacus; species Psittacus erithacus. The sequence continues at coordinate 26,729 of WYDI02001751.1, forward strand.
AGCTCCGAAGAGCCTCCCGCTGTCTCTTCTTCGGGACAGATCCTCCGTCCTTCCCGCTTTGAGCACCCCCCTCCCCCAGGTCTGCGTACATGGGACCCTTCCGGATAATTTAGATGTCTCTGAATTATTCCCACTAGCGTTAAAGAATAGCTTCAAGGCAGCCCGACGCCGGCACCAAAGGGTCCGGTGGAATGGGGGGAAGGAGAGGGAGATTTTCAGGGGGTGCAGGTAGGAGATGTGCCTTTGCAGAGCTGAAATCCGCCCTCAAGTACAAAACGCTTCGTCTCAGAGGGACACTCCCCGATCCGCAAAACAGCCACCCACGGTGGGGGGAAATACCCCTAGAACACGGTTATGTGGATCTCCTCACGTAAGACCCGGGACGCGCGCGGCCTGGATAGCCCATGGAGAGCCCCCGCAGTACCCAGCCGCAGCCGCCTCCAGCAGCAGGGAGAGCCATCGGGGACGGCGAGAATCGAGCTGCTCTGACAGAATGTGCTGGGAAAAAGAGGGGACGCTCCCTACTCCATCCATTTTTTCTCGACGGGTGAAAGGTTTCCTCGCTGTGTCATGGGAAAAGATGCGAATATGCAAACGTTGTCTCGCATTGTCCCCGCTCAGGGTGAAAAGTTAAAGCATAAAAGCGGCTGGGGGAAGCTGAGAGGGGTCGCCTCTTCAAAGGGGGCTGGCGGGGCCGGGGGAACCGACTGCCGCTTGCCCGGGAGCCGCCCTTCCAGGGCCTGCATTTCCAGAGGGGTTCCAAGGCGTCGGGGAGGGAAAAAGCGCGCGCGGAGGGCAATCCGCCGGTTTCTCCGTGGGATCGCTCCCCGAGGTGTCAGGTTCCGAGGGAGAAGATTGTTCTCCCTTTGGTGGGGACCATCCCATGGCTTGGTACCCATGCCCCTGCGGGTGGGGGTGTGCGCGGGCCTAGCTCCAGCGGTGGATACAAGGGCAGCGGATGTTCGAGGAGGAGGCACTCCTAGCCCCTCGCCCCTTCCCGACAGCGGGGCCCAGGCTGGGGTGGGCAGGGTGGGAAGCGCCAGACCTCGGAGCTCGGCAGGCACACGAAGGGGGGAAGGAGGCAGCGCCTTCGGAGTGGGGATTTCTCCTCTTACCTCTCCTTCATCGCCCGTGACCGAGTGGGAGTGGGTGGAAGCGCGTTAGAAAAAGTAGTAGGCCATCGCGGTAGGGCTTGTTTCTTAAAACCACCACGACAAAATGGCTTTGTGGATTTTTAATCAAAACTCCCTCCTTCTCCGCCCCTTCCCCCCCCCCCCCCCCCCCAGGCCCAAGCACGGAGAAGAGTTGGTTAAAATGCTGCCTACAGATCGTCTGCGATACAGGGCTCCCATATTCCCACCCTCGCCCTTAGATCTCCCTCTCTGTCTTTTGCAAGTCTCTTGATTTCATCCTTTGAACCTGTGATTGGAGGTTAAAGTGCACCAGGTTGCAATGGAAGGAGGAAGCTCTTAAACAATAAAGGCTTGAATATTTAGCTGTGATCAGGTTGCTGCCCTCTCCTTATCTTTTTAAATGCAAATCGTCTTTTAGGGGTAGTAGCTATATACCCAGCGCCTCTCCACGTCACCTGCCTTTGGTGTGTCTGGGCCATTACTAATAGAGCCTTGTAAACAATCGTTAATCATGTAAGTGCTGCCGGCCATTGGATTCGGACCGGGAGAGCGGAGCGCGGAGCGCAGCGCGGGGCAGCGGCCCCTCCGCCTGCCCCCTCCCCGCCCCGGGCAGCCCGTCCCCAGGCAGCAGCCGCGCCGCTGCCAGAGCCCCGAGCAGCATGCGGAGAGCCGCCGCCGGGGCCCAGACAGCATGTACGTGAGCTACCTCCTGGAGAAGGACGGGCCCATGTACCCCGGCCCGGTGCGACACTCGGGGGGGCTCAACCTGGCGGCGCAGAACTTCGTGGGTGCCCCACAGTACGCGGACTACGGCGGCTACCATGTGAACCTCGACAGCGCCCAGTCCCCCGGCCCGGCCTGGCCCGCACCCTATGCTGCCCCTCTCCGCGACGACTGGGGCGCCTACGGCCAAGGGGCCCCGCCGGCCACCGCCGCCGTCCATGGCCTCAACGGTGGCTCCCCCGCTGCCGCCATGGCCTACAACCCCACCGACTACCATCACCACCACCCGCACGCCCACCACCACGCCGGCCCCGCTCCCCACTGCTCTGCCGGGGTCATGCAGCCCCTCAACTCCGCCAACAACGCTGTCGCACCCGCTGCTCCCGAACCTCTGTCACCCGGCGGGCAGCGCCGCAGCCTCTGCGAATGGATGAGGAAGCCGGCGCAGCCCCCGCTCAGCAGCCAGGGTAAGCCCGGGTCAGGGGGAGGCGGGCGGGCTGGGTGCAGCCCAGCCGACGGCTTCCTAGGGGCGCCGACGGCACCCCGGGTTACCGTGTGCAGGACAAAGCGGCGGCGAGTGGGAAAGCCTCCCGAAACAAACCCGCTCGGGGGCCGGTCCTCGGAAGAACGGGGTGGCCGGGGTCTGCCGACAGCCCGTCCGCGCTGCCGCGTACTGCCCCGCCGCGGCGCCGCGAGAGCAGCGGCAGGAGCGGCTCTGCGCCGGGCGACAACGACTGTCGGCCTCGGAGCGCCACTGCCCGGACCTGCGCTTCTTCGGAGCAGAGCAGAATGGCTCGAGATCGTGGGGAAGTACTCGCTCTTCCTCCCCCTGCTCCGCTCGTCCGCTTATAGCCACTTAGAAGATTTTTATAACCAATTATAGTCATATAAATCATCGGTCGGTGTCGCTCCGCATTTGTTTCTGAGTCACTGGGCGCCTACCGTTCATTAAGGTCCCTGTGTGGCCAGGCCTCCCGAGCGGCAGTTGAGCTGCCCCCGACCCTGCGGGCTGTAGCCGGTAGGCCGCGGAGGTGCGAGGGCGTGACAGCCCCTCCAAGCCCTGGTACCCGGTGGCGGGCGGGCCGCCATGGGCAGGACAGGGCAGGCCGTGGCCAGAGCCGTGCTTCCAAGTGCTGTTAATATCCCCGCAGATCCCCGCTTTTATTTCCCCCCTGCATCCGCTCGGAGACATGCGTGTCCCCCCGCTTTGATATACGGCCTCCACGACTGTTGTGTCGTCTTTTTATTTTTTCTTTCTTTTTTTTTTTTTGGTCTTTTTTATATTTTTATATAGCGGCCAAAGAAAAAGAAAGGGCGGCGACTTTCGCAGTAAATAACGATTTCTGCCATTCCTCTCTCATCTCCTTCCTCGTGCTCCGGCCGTGAGGGTCCCAGGGCGCCGTGGGGTGCAGGTCCCGGGCACACCCGCCTGCCGCGGGAAAGCCCTGCTGCCCCGGGTCCATCTGCTAGCACCAGCTACGCCCCGGGAGGCGATGGCGGCGGAGCTCTCCCAGGCCCGTCGCGCTTCCCACAGCAGCCCGTGGTGTTCCCACAGTTTGGGCTTGTGCGATGGTGGCCGGTCCCTTGTCTCCATTCAAATTCTGCCTTTGGAGACAGTGTTTATGTTAATGCGCAGGGCTGGGGGGATGAAAGCGCCTGCCGCCATTTGTTCAGTAGTGGTAATTTAAACAGAATGTGGCTGTCATTAGGGCTTTGAGAAGGGTTTTTCTTTGATAAAATCTCCTTGTCCTGCATTGTTTGGGACTGTGTTCCCTATTCACTGGCTCTGGGGAGTTTTCTCTGATCAGGCTTGTATCTTTACAGGGTGCTTTTGTTGTGGTTTGCAGAGAGTTTACCTGAACAAAGTCAGCCTGCTAGCCATTAAGCACCTTGGGGGCAGAGACTCCCCCCCTCGGCTCCCTGGGGAACGAGAGGGCCCGGGACACAACCAGTCAGACAAGAAACCCTCTGCAGAAGGGAGGTCACTGCTGCGGCTACGCACATTCGCCGGCCCTCGCTGGCAATTACCTTAGCTCGGATTTGGTTTGGTTTGTTTTCTAGTGGGATTTTTTGAGCTCTGAAGTTGCACGCTCCACTTCTTGAGTCTCCGAGAAAACTCTTTATTCGCTGCCTGGAGGTCCGGGGTGAAACGGGGAGGAGCAGGGCAGGGCCCCTGGGGACCCCGGACTGCCGCTACCTATTCTGCCTATATCGGTGTTTCTCGTTTAGGACAGAAAGCGCCCTACCTTGAACAGGGCTTTTATTTCTTTTCCTTTGCCCTTCTCTTTGCAAAAAGTCGGTTCTCATTAGGGAAGGCAAAACAAAAACGAAAGCCAGCAACAAGGGCACAATAAAGGTGTCCCAAGCGCAACGCACGGGTGTGCAGCGGGGCAGCGGCCGGCCGCAGGGCCGAGATTCTCGCCTGGCTTGTCCTTAACAGCCGGCACGCCGCGGATTTCTGTCCTGTGTCCCCAGGGAACTGTGGAACTGCTCTTGTCTTCCCCTGACCGCCGCGCTCAGCAGAGCCCCGGAAAGGGAGAGGCGAGCAGGGAGCCGGAGGGCAGGGGCCCGCTAGCCCCGCAACTGCAGAGGGGAGAGCCGCGCTCCGCACCGGCCCTTTGGTTTGGGCTTCCCCAACCCCGGCTTTGTCCTCCGCAGTTAAAACCAGGACGAAAGACAAGTACCGCGTCGTGTACACCGACCACCAGCGCCTGGAGCTGGAGAAGGAGTTTCACTACAGCCGCTACATCACCATCAGGAGGAAAGCAGAGCTGGCCTCCAACCTGGGACTGTCCGAGAGGCAGGTCTGTCCCACGAGTGCCTCTCCCCACGCCGCCACGGTGGCCGGGATGCTCTGGGATCGGGATGTTAGGGGTCGGGATGCGCGGGACAGGGATGTGCTCTCGGTGAGGGGCCCCCTGGATGTGCGATGTCGCCAGGGAACTACCCCCTCATTCTCCTGTTCTACCCCCTGCAGGTGAAAATCTGGTTCCAGAACAGACGGGCGAAGGAGAGGAAGATCAACAAGAAGAAGCTACAGCAGGCGCAGCCCGGCGGAGCGGAGCCCCTCAGCCCTGGCGCCACTCTGCAGGGTCCCGCAGCGGGTGCGGCCTCCGCCGGGCTGGGTCCCGCCGCCCCGCAGTGACAGCGGCCTGGCAACGCGGCGCAGGGACCGCTGCTGGAGGGCACGGCAGCTCCGGGGCCGGGCCGGGGGGCATGGTGGGAGTCTCCTCCGCCCTCCCCATGCACTACAGCGCCCCGCGGGGCCGGCCGTGTGTACAGATGTACAGTGTATGTGTCTCGTCCTCCGGGGGAAGCGTGGCCATCTCTCTATTAATATTATTATTATTACGTTTGGGTGGGTTTTTTTACCCTGGAGTTTGTTAGATAAAAAGGGGGGAGACTGCCTGCCAGTCAACCCCCGGTGAATCTCAGGGATCGGTCCAAAAGGCCTTAGAAATGTTGTTGGGCTAGCAATGAATTTTAAGAGAAAACAAAATTAAAGCACATTTTTTTTTAATTTAATATTTCATTTTCTTCTTGTAACCAAGTGTCAGGAATGTACAAAATGTTCATCCTGCCCTAAGGCCAGAACAGACAAGATAAGGCACTGTTTAAACGTTCAGAAGTGAATTGGTTAATGTTAGACGCTTGTAAAAGAGCCCATAAATCTGGTGCTGATAGTCAGCCAGCCAGATTTATTAGCCCTAGTGCAGAGAAATTGGAGGAATGAAGCCTCTTCTGAAAAAGGTGTCCTGTCATGCTGCAGTGAGCAGCTTTGCTTGTGTGTGTGCCATGTCTGTCAGTTGAATTACGTGCTCTTTCTCACCTCCTTACACTTTGCTGCTTGTTTGGAGTTTTTTTCCAGTTAGTTTTCCAAAATCTTCTTGGCTTAATCAGCTTTATGTAGGCTTCATCGCAGCCCCACCAGGAGCAGAAATCCTCAGAAAGAGCCATGTGCCGTACCACAGCCCACCTTGCACTGGCAGTGACCTATTTCCACATGCTGGCTAGATGGTGGGGACCAGGACAGAGTTGACAAACGATTCACCTGGCAAGAGATGAAAACCAGAAAAGTCCAGCTGATTTGGCCAAATCACCCTGGCTGTTTGCTGTGTGTAGCACTTAGGTCTGGGAGAAACCCCACCAAGAAGTGAGGCCATGCAGCCAGACTGGGGTGGCCGCACTGCAGCTGGTGCTGGGGGTGGGAGTAGGGCCAGCTCATGTGGGCCTGGGTCCTGGCAGCAATGGGAGCACTGTCCAGCCCAAACACATCATTTAGGTTTCTTGTCTTTCCCGGCATTTGGCCCAACATTGTTCTGTTTTTCTCATCAAATTTATTTAAGATATTCCATTTTACTTCTTTGTTACATTTTGTTTCCTTGATGACAATTTTCTCATCTTTTTGCTGGAAGCTAAAGCCAAATGTCAGCAGGATCTACAGAACTGGATGGAGATGATTGGTTTGCTAGGGCCTGGCCTGATGGACAAGGTAGCACTTTCTGCCTGGGAGAGTTTGGGGAAACGGTGAGTACCAGCCCCAAAGCCTTCATACTGTGTTTTGACCACATGTAGCTCAGCATGGCATGCTAAGCTGGGGTCTGGCTCATAGGCTCATCGCAGACACGTGGCCATGCAAACCTGATCCAGGCCTCCTACACCTACAGGAAGACTATGGTGCGAGGCAGAACCTTCATTGCAGGCAACCTGCTTGCTTTTCTGCCTTGTGCATAGTCTCTGAAACAGATCTGGCCAAGAGACATGGGTGCAGCACCCAGGCAGTTATGCTCATTGATGTGGGTTTGACACATACCACATCTTGCTGGGTCCAATGTCCATGGTTCACTCTGGACCAGAAGGAGGCAGTAGCCAGATCCATCCTTCTTTACCTCGAAAGAGTCCTTGGATCTTTCTGGAGGAGCTGCTTTCCTGGGGACACTTAAAGCTCAGTAACACTCAAACTGAGGACCCTGGCTCTGCAGCACCAATCTTAAACCAGAGGAGAAACCGTTGCATGGTTTAGCAGGCACCATGACTACTCCTTTCCTTGTGCTCTTCCCAGGAGGGCTTGAGGGCTCTTGGGAGCAGTGACCATGTCAGCAGCCCCGGGTGGTGCCATCCCTTCAAGGATGCCCTGTGGCACCCGGGTCCACCCCTGCTGCATTGATCCCCAGCCCAGCTGCTGCCAGAGTTGCTACGCGTTGCTGCGAAACGCCTGTCAATAAACCCTGTTTGGATTGTGGAGCAGAGCGCAAGGTTTGTTTGTTTAGTGGTTAGAGGTTCAAAAGTCGGCATTGTCCCACTGCAAGCGAGCGCAAGTTTTTTCTCCCCAAGGAAAAGCTGGCTGCAGCAAGAGGGAGGGAGAGATATCAGTGGGCCCTTTTATTTGCTTCCAGGAATAATTAATGGCAGCGCTTAAAAAGATGACCAAGGAGTTATGAAAGGCCATCAATAAGTAAGTTAATCACAAAAGATCTGGGGGTGTAAGAGCTGGTGCTTTGGTGTGGTTTTGCTGGCATTTCTCCATGTCCATGGGGCTGAAGTGGCACAGGACTGGTAGAGTCCACAGCTCCTCACAGCTGTGATGGCACCCAGCTGCCCCTGGCACCAGCCTGGGCATGGCAACATTTGGGATAGCTCCTATAACCCTTCAATAGTGTACTCCTGCTTGGTTTTAATGCTGAAAGTATCAACATTTCTTTCTTGCCTGTAGGACTTTTCAGAAAGAGAGGTGCCCCAGTTTTGGTGAACTGCTTGATGTCAATGAAAGTTTCCTATCTCTAAGAAGTTCATTAGACACATATAAACAAGCCCAACAGGTTTTAAACATCCCCATTCAAGATCTCTTCCACTCTTTGCCAGCAAATGTTCATTTTCTGATCTCTCCTCAAATTCTTGATGAAGGCAATGCAGAACTCAAATTTCTTAGTGTAAGAAGGAACCAACCAACTAAATTATATCCACACCCAATTTCAAACATTTTTCCCTCCCATCCCCAAACAAATAAACCAGCAACCTTCCTGCTTCCTTTATATTCCCCATACACCCTAAAGGAGCATAAAAGGGCATAAACTGGATCCTTGGGCTTTTGGGGGTGTTATTTACAGGCATATAGATCAGTCCAGTGGCTGGACCATGACACTGAACCTCATATCTCTCATTCGGGAGAGCTGAACTTGTTGTGGTGACCCTCTGCCCACCCTTCACAACTGTCCTGCAGCAGCCGAGCCAGACCAGTGGGACACGATGGGTTAGAACTACTGCACCATGCCTGCCTGGCAGGGGCGGGAGTGGGTGTTCATGGAGAGCCTCTGACCAGCCTGGGTAAAATCCAGGAAATCAAAAGGTTTGGCCTCAAAATTGCAGGATGGCAGCCCCTGGCTCTCCCTCTTTTGACAGATTTTCCTGCTTCTATCACTGTACAATAACAAAGCACTTAGGATCCCTTATCTTGGCTTAGCTTTTAGCCGAATACAAGAGTTTCTCAACAAAACTCTTTGAGTTTTGGGCAAGAAATTACAATACGTGTCACAACCCACCATGGAGAGAACAGGAATGTCCTTAGATGGCAGACTTGAATGGCATCCAAAGCAAATGTCTGTTTTCACTGATCTTGAGTATCTTCTAGGGACGTTATGTGTCCTCAGCCTGATAGCTGAGCACTCTGGATGTGCAGTATGAAGACAGTAAGCTTTTTAAAATGCAAAGAAAAACCCAAAACTTGCATCATCAGTAAACAACAACTTCAGACATCAACATGAGCGGTTTCAGTGGAAACAGGCTGTTTTTATCACTGGATGAAGCAGTGTCTGGAAGCACGCATCCCAGATGTGTAATGGAGGGCAGAGCCCATCCTTCAGAAACTGAGGGCAGGGGTTGCTGTGCATGACTTTAATCCTGACTCCAGAGGGCTGTGTGAGGTTATTGGTTTCTCTTTGCCTCTCCATCAGCAGCTGGAGTGGAAGAGGAAATCATGGAGTCTACAATTCTGCTGACCCAGCTCTGCTGGTTGCAATGCTTCAAAGCCAAAATTCATGACTAAATACTTTCCCTGGGTCCCACCCAGGTAATGGAGCTATATGCTGAATTTTAAAGCAGTTACGAAAGTTGAGTTGATGCCAAAGAAGCAACACTGGAGGCCTTCCAGGAGGAAACAGCTCAAAAATGGTAAGGAAAGTCAGCAGGACATGGGTCTGACAAGGGCACATCCAGCTGTACAGGTAGCTTAGCAAGAAAGCAAAGACACCTTGGCATGCGAGGTCATGGAATGGATGGCCTAGTGCAGGAGAGATCCTGGGGTGCTCCCTAGCAAAGCAGCTCTGGTTACTGGAGGAGAGCTATGGCATAGAAGTGCCAGGAACCCCTGGGGACAGATGAGGACAAACCCTCCTGGCAGCCTTAGCAGCCCTATGGGCTTTCCTCCAGCAGAGCTCCTCAGTGGAGCAGGACATTCCTTCTCTCCTCACTGATGAGGAGAGGCTGCTTCCTTCTCACTTGTGCTGTGACTTAGGTGAACATAGGCAGTTTCTTCTAATCGATGTCTCAGCTTCTGCAATGTTTCCAGTTTCATTCTCAGGCTTTGGCACTGTTGGAAGTCAAACTTACCTTTCTTGAAAGAGGGGGACAGACACTTGCTTGCAGAGGGACAGGAAAAATTTGCACTATTCACTGAAACAGTTTGTTGCCAGGATACTGGAGTCAGAGACTCAGGAGTCCCTTTCTAGCTCTGTGTTTCTAAATTGAAGCATCATCTATTTTGGAAGATACCCTCATTGCAAAAATTTTCTTCCTTCTATCTAGTCTAAATCTACCCTCTTTCTTTTAATTTAAACTCCTAACTGCTCCCTTCTAATCTGTGGATCCCTAGCACTTGAGCTGGACTGAAGGCAACTAGAGAGATGCCGAATATAACATCCGGACTCATTATCTGCCTCCTGGCATTCTGGCGTCCAGCTGTAAGAGCAGGGTTGGAAAGAAAGCATTTCTTATGGTGCTCTTCCGAAGAAAGAGAACAAGCCAAACAAAGCACATGGACCTTTCCCACTCTCAGCATTCTTTTTCCCTTAGTCAGACAGGTATTTTTTGGCAGCTGTCACAAGCTCATGTAGTTTTGCTTTTGAGTCAGATGCTGTTCCCCTGACATGCTTTGGTGCCTTCCACAGAGTCATAGCCCATCCTTCAGATAAGTTGCATAGAACAGAAGACCTTTCTGAGAGAAAAGCTGCCTTATCTTCAGCATTCTTTGGAAAGGGATGCTCCTAGCTGCAGAATGTCCCTTCCTCTGCAGACAAACAAGACAACCTTTCAGCCCTGGAAACCAAAATTGCCTGTGGTCTAGTTTTTCCATGCCATGGTTTGATCATATAAACAGAAACACTTCTCAGGGCTATGAGACTTGTTTGGCCCCTTGCTTCTCTGAGTGACAGCAAAAAGCCAGTCAGGGCTTCCAATAAGGGCTTGCTTGTAAGTAAGGCCTTGGAAAATGTCCTGTTGCAAAACTCAAACATTAGAAACTAAGGGCATGATCCAGGGGCCTTCATGGTCAGGTGGCTGTCAGGATTTTTAGGATTACAATTCTACATTTAAACATCTCAAGTGGAAGATGGAAAAGTGGAAGGCGGACAAGTGGAAGGCATGGGCACCAGAGGCCTTCTGAGCTTCCAAAAGCATTAAAGCTCCTAAATCAAGCAGAAGCCAAGAAGCACTAGCATCCAAGATTTTTCTTCCTTTTTCCACAATACTAAAATGAGCCAATCTTTTCACAGAGATTGTCAGAAGTGATACAAAGAGCTGAGTGACACTTAACTACTGAGGTCTCTTTAAAGATAACTCAAGCTTTCAACTACATTTTAAGGAAATTCCAGTCCTTACCTAAACTAGGGATTGGTTTTTTTCACTTCTAAGATTTAAGAACATGAGAGGGAACTTACATCAGCTCTCAGTGACAATCACTGAGAATCACCTCCTGTCAGCAATACCAAACAATTTTTATTCTAGTTCAAAATAAAAATATGCTGCTTTATGAATCATAAATTGCAATAATAGAAATAATAAAACCACTAATTTTTCATAAATAATAAGTGCAGTATATTATTTATCTCTCAATAATGTTCATTTTTTAGATGTTTGATCCTCATTAAGATGCTTATATGCTTCTACAGATGTAAAGGTAAACCTGGTGAGCTGAACCTGGAGAGCTGAAAAGGGGGTCTCTAAAAGCGTCTTGCGCAACTACCCCCAGGAATGCAGTGACTCAGAAGAAAAAGCAACTTTCTCTTATCAGGAGAGTATTTCTTCCTTCAGGACTTCAATCCAGAAATATGATCCTTTTTCTGTTCCCAGTAACGACACCCTGCTCTTCCAAAGCTAGAGCAACACTTTGGACCTCCCTTTCATTCTCAGTCACTCCCTTGCCGTACTCTCATTGTGGCTCCAAAGGTGTTTTCCATCCTCAGAGGCTTGGACTTTGCCGCCAGCTCCTGCTTGTAAAACATGTCCTGCATTATCTCTTTGCCTGTGGGCACACACTCCTGAACTGGGGCAGGAAAGCCAAGCCTAGACACCAGTCCGGTGAAAGCAGCTGCCCAAGTACAAGCAGCCAGGGCTGTCACACCAAGGGCTCACAAGCCCCAGCAAAGTCCATGTTGGTCCAGGTGCTGGCAGTAATCAGCCACCTCCCATGCACATCCCTCCCCAGGCATCATAATGTGGGCACCTGAAATCCCACCTCCTTCTCCTTTTGGCCTAGGAAAGTGATCCTGTATCACCCATGGGCTGCCATCATGGAGGTATCCTGGTACTGGTCCCTTATGCAAAATTCAAGTGTAGAGTGAGAAAGGAAAGGCAAGAAAGAATTTTCCTGTGTCAGAGACAAGGAGCGAGGCCACTTTCACTACAGGAAGTGAAAGAGCTGGGGTGCAGTGTCAGGTACCCCTGGGGGCAGGAGGGTGCCTCCTCCTCTTTCTCCAGTAGTATCTGCTGCCTTCCTGCCAAAAGGGTGCCCAGGCAGCAGTACCACTCACCCTGATCTGGCAGCTACCTGTGCTCCATGATGTTCCTGTGGTTGGTGGGAAATCCAGACCAGTGTGTGATCTGCTGTAAGGTCCAAAGCAAAGGGAGACCCTTCTGAGTGGGATACAAGTGCACCCTGGCAGCTTGCAAAGCCCATAAAAATAAAGACAGGAGGGAGTGACAGCCCATGAGGCATCGATCCTTTCCAGCCACTGTGTGCCTCCATGCCACTCCTTTCCCTGGCCATTCAGCCCACAGGTCCCTTCCTGATAGCCCTGGGAAAAGCAAGAGCTGCCATGAACTGTTAGGAGCACGTCAGCACAAGCGAATGACTCATGTTGGAGGAATCAGCAATGTGGTTTTATCTGACTTTGAATGTTTCAAGAAACAGTTTGGACATTTAATCTCACTCAGTACTTTTCCTTTGCAAACATCATGCTCTATGTTCATTGTTATATGAAAGACATGAGACTGCTTCTCCCAAATCAGCACATGTTCAGACTCTTACAGCAGTGCTCTTCAAATTCAAGTCCATCCTGGTTTATAGGCTCTCAGAGTGGCTCCCAGCTGCTTGCTGCTCTGGCACTGCAGCATCAAAACACAAGAGTACAGTATTCATCTTACAAACACTCTTTGCTCAGTGTAGTGGCATCTTTTAATTTACAGAAATTTTCTAGAGTCATTCAGAACCTGCTTAGATGACAGAAATCTTCCTTGCTTTTGTCAAGATGACCAAGAAACCAGCTTTCTTTCATCTGTCCTATAA
>WYDI02001754.1:0-29563 GCA_009867235.2 Psittacus erithacus
GGGGGGGGGGTGGGGGGAAGAACTTTCCCCCTCTATTGCTCGGGGGCCCCAACGGGGGGGGCCCTTTTTTTCCCCCCCCCCCCCCCCCCAGGGACACTTATTGGCTAAGAGCTCTGTGTTATGCACACTTAGTAACATCTTGCTAGTTATTTAGTGTTATCACCAATCAGTTACTGCAAATCAAATCTGTTTTCATAGTCAGTCACCATCACCAGCTATCTCGAACCTGTATCCTGTCACGAGTACATGTAATAAAATTCTTGATATAAGTTTCCGGAAACTTCATAGTTGATTATAAGGGATTTGGCCTAAAGTGCTGCTCGTAGGGTCCATGAATAGGTTGGGTGAACACCCTCTGACTTGGCAGGGCTGCCCAGGGAGGGCAGGTGGGTTGGATACAAGAGTCTTGTCTTTCTTGGGAAGCTGGTAGACTACCTGGTATCTTAACATGACACCAGTCACCTACAGAATGACTACCCACTTTTCCAGCAACGGTAGCAGTTTTGGTGGACATGCACATAATCAGTGTCATGAGAAGAAATGGCAAGATAGCCATGAATAATTTTTAAAAGAGAACTGTATTAATGTTACTTTTTTTCTCAGGCATCCTTTCACAAAATGTATATTGTCATTACACTCAGTACTTTTAAAGTCTGGTTTGTGACTTTATCAAAATTTAAAACCCTTGTTGTACCTCGCTTGAAGTATTGTGTGCAGTTCTGGTGTCCTCAACATAAAAAGGACATGGAACTGTTGGAACAAGTCCAGAGGAGGGCCACGAGGATGATCAGGGGACTGGAGCACCTCCCATATGAAGACAGACTGAGAACATTGGGGCTGTTCAGCCTGGAGCAGTGAAGGCTGCTTGGAGACCTCATAGCAGCCTTCCAGTATCTGAAGGGGGCTTATAAGGATGCTGGGGAGGGACTCTTCATTGGGACTGTAGTGATAGGATACAGGGTAATGGGTTAAAACTTACACAGGGAAAGTTTAGATTGGATATAAGGAGGAAGCTCTTTACTGTAAGGGTGGTGAAGCACTGGAATGGGTTGCCCAGGGGAGTTGTGAATGCTCCATCACTGGCAGTGTTCAAGGCCAGGTTAGACAGAGCCTTGGGTGACATGGTTTAGTGGGAGGTGTTCCTGCCCATGGCAGCAGGGTGGAACTTGGTGATCTTAAGGTCCCTTCCAACCCTAGCTATTCTATGATTCTATAATTCTATTTTAGGAGACTGTTCTTCAAAAGGTAGTGGCAAACTTGTAACTCCAGGTTGATAGTAAAAGGACGTACTAGAAGTTAGTCAAAAAAAGAAGAATGTAATTTATGCATGGATAAAGCAAAATTGCTTCATGGGTTTTCCTATGCACCTCACAGAATTGTTAGAAGCTTTACTAAACCATGGGAAAAGAACAAGAATCAGCTGAACCACCCTAAAGTTTGCATGGCAAAAATATATAAATGCTTATATTCAGTTGGTCTAAAACTGACTTCATTTTGTCACCTGATCAGATGTTGCTTTTTGCGCTTTTAGTCCATGTGAAACATTTAGCATGGCATCCATACATGTGTACTGCCTTGCTTCAAAAAGGTTTAAAAAAAACCCCAAAAACTCAAAACCCACCAAGTTAGATCAAACATCACTATTTAAGGAGTGAAAATTTTAACAGCACATCTGTTGAAGCAAATGAGGGTCAGAATAGCAACAAAGAATATCAAAGCAGTAAAAAAGCCACCAAACGTTTATTTCCTTTAATAGATGCAAAGAAAACACAAAATATAAAAAATGATCATATTATGCTGAACACTTCGCAGTTATAACAGCAAGAACTCAGTGTACTTCATTTGACACCTATTGTGTGACACTCTATTAACTTCTGCTGGGCTCAGAATTTGCAGCTTCTGTGGGAAGCTGTAGCTTTAAGCCATCAGAAACGCAGACTTGAGGAACTTCCTAAGGTCTTGGAAACAGATTTTTTCCATCTGGCTTATTTCTGCTTGGCAATGACCATTCAGAATGAAGCACCTGGTATATCCCACCCTACTCCCTGATCCCAGATCAGCATCCATTTAGAAGTGAATCTCAAGAAAAAGGGAGTGCCTATGGTCAACAGTAAAATCCAGCTCCCCCAGAGGTGTATGCAGACCTGATAGGAATATCAAATAGCAAATATGGCTTATATCAATTTTGCACTGAGAAAACACTAGTAAGGAAAAAAATTGCAAACACTGACATTTTCCATCCCTATGATTTGTGCTCTGACATATGCTACTTCCACCCCCTGTATAGTGATTACACCAAACGTGTGGGATCAAGGAATATATTAGAATGGAAATTCTTGAGTCAATATACCTGTGATTTTACTTGTAATGAGAAACATTTATTCTTCATTATGATGTCAGGGTTATGTCATTACATCAGGAACAAATCTTCAATAATTGTCTTAATTTGATCCTTTTCAAATGCACCTGAAGGGAAACTTACTCTTACAATTGCAGTAGTTTCTATGTACTAAACACTGCAAGAATCGCAATGATTGGGGCTTATATTTTGTCAGCAAGGGCAAATTTCCTTTAAAGAAAGAGCTAATTACTTCTGGTTTAGAACGCCAAACTCCCTCAAGGTTATACTGTAATGAGATTCAAAAGACTCGCCAGAACTGAGTTGAAAGCACATTTGGCATTTTTAAATATGCATTCAGATAAACTTGATAAATCTGTTGATATGGTGTTATTTATCACTCTATATCATACCCTAACATGCTACTCTTTACATAAAATCTGCCATCAAAAACACTGTACCTTTAGTAGAAAAATGTAATGCTTTCATCAGGGACTAACAATATAGGAATATGGGGAAGAAAATAAGACAGTAAATAAAAAGTCAAATGAAAATGCAAAAAAAGGCAAGAAGTGATGACTTCCATCTTGCTTGAATTGAAACATCACATGTCGTGTGATCAGAGCAGCATGACAATTAAAAGCTAGGTTTAAAAAAGGGAAAAAGAAAACAACCAACCATCATTCTTAGAGAAGCATTGAGGCTATCTTGATTGTACAAATATGTGCTTCTATGCTGAATGCTGTCTCTGTGGCAATGGCATCTTTATATTCAGCAGCATTGCATCAGTTTTCATATCACACAGAGTGTTTTACTAGATTTTGTTCTCATTAACTCTGTGCAAACAACTGAACTAAGAGCGAAGGTACTGAATCCTATTCTTTCTTAAGCATTGTTTACCAGATCCCTCACTAACTCTCAATCAGTTCTACCTCTGCAAGTTTATTGAAGGCAATGCATTTCCACAGGTATTGTCATATAGCATAATTAGAAAGCAGTTTCAGTTCAATGAGACTTTATTGGCTTGACAAGCCATACAAGGCTTGGAAGTGTGTAAGAAGAAAGAGAACACTGACAGCTCAGTCAAAAATCAAGTAACATCCATCTTGGAGAAAATGACTTTTTGAGTCTGAGTTTTAGTATCCTGTGCATCTGCAGAGCGTAAGAATTGGACAACCTCCCTTAGTGCATTTGTGAGCACTTAGCATGCTTCATGTGCATGCTTCATCTTTAAGGTCCCATTTACAAAAGCTGCAATATGAGTGCTGGTTTCATATTTCTTAAGCACATTTATTTCACATCTTTTTTTTTTTTTTGTAAGCAACAGCATGCATTCTATGTCACTCTTGTGTTGCTTTGTAATAACCCTTATGAGTAGTAACAATACACACACAAAATTGTTGTCTTCTGTCTCTTCACATTTTGGTTAGCAAAGCGGATCATCTCAGCAACCTGCCTGAACGTTTGCTGTTGCACTCCAGTACTCCCCTAATGTCAGTGACAAACCTAGGGCTCTTGAAAGGAAAATTAACATCTCAGCTAAGCTGTCTTGAGGGATTTTCTAAGAGCAGCGTGCTTTTCAATAGCAGGTATCTCTTTCCTATGAATGAAAACCATGGATGGGAGCATGCAAAAGCTACCATGCTATGTAAAATACAGTTCTTCAACTATCAGTCAGACAGGCCTTGAGGAAAAGGATTGTACCTGCCTAAACAAAGGTCTTCGCTCTCCAAGTCTCTAAGACCTGTTTTTCAATCTCCATTTTACACAAGGATTTTAGGAAATATTTTTTAAAATTAGTAAAGTTATAATCCTCCACTTTTGCCTGCCTTATTCGCGGTATTAATGAGTATGCTGAGTAACTGTTATGCTTCATAGGCCTGTGATACATCCACTCACTTACTAAGAACTTTAAGTATTCAAATGCTTCAATAACCAGGTATGTTCAGAGTTACTTCATTCGTATCAGGTAGCCACAAGCATGTACCCCTCATCAGTTTCAGTTCTAACTGAAGTTCTGCCTTTACTATTTAAGCTGCCCCATGCATTGCCATTTTTGGCTGATTTAGATCCTTCAGGGAACATGGATTTTACCCAACAATTCCATGATGAGACTTGGCAATTGCATCAGTTGAGTCAGGATACCACTTAAATCCTCAAATTGACATATGCCCTCCTCTACCAACATTCTGCATTATATAAACCTATATTTAAGTAATTTGAGGCTCATGTTTCTTAGGTCATTGAATCAATCACTTGAAAATATCTCTACATCATAACTAACATCATATAATATCATAGATTGATATTTTCCAGTTCCACCATTGTTATCCCTGTGAAGTGCTTGCCTCCTGAGCAATCCCATAGACAGTTGCCTTCTAAACCTTTTAACTAACCCAGCCACTCTTTCCCGTAGGTACTTCTGACCTTGCAATCAAATGCTAGGACAATTACCTCCTTTCTCCCAGCTCATTCAGCTGCCTCTGGTGAGGTTTCTTTGTAAGTTTACTCCTACAGGCTAATTGCTTCAAAAGGTCTCTCTGCCCCCATACTTTCTTCTGTCTAAATTAATCTGCTATCAGTGTTTTCACCTTTGCCACCACCTTTACAGCTTCTTGTTGTTTTGGTTTTTTTTTCCCAGCTGCAATTGCCTCCACACCATTAACATGATCTAAAGCCCTTTCACAAGGTAGATGTTGCTACTGTCACCTGTATTTATTACATTCATTTGCATTCAGTTAAAAATACTTCAATACCTATGTATTTAAACCCTGGACACTTGCTTCTGAGAAAGCAAGCTATGTCCATACCATAGACATTACAGTTCTGCATCAAAATATAGGCAGGGATGCTTTCACTAGGTTTCAGAGAGCTCTGAATTTCCTAGAGTCATATTCAGTTGCATTAAATCATTGTAATACTATAGCTTTTGTCAATGGAGGCAGGGGAAACTGACTTTCAGCAGGGAAAACTTTATTTTTAGAGCTAAGTAGAACTAGAATAGTTTCTGGTTCAGTGCTCATGAATTCAAATGCAGGTTCCAATAGCTACCTCTTTAAAGCCCTGGAAAAGTAATTTTACCTGTTTATTTCTTTATGAGACTGTTACTGCATTTTTGTATTGAAAGAATTTGGTGTTTTAAAAGATACACCATTATTTTCTAGAATTAAGGCATTTCCATGGTAAAGGTAACCTCTCTCACCTCTTTCTTCTTCTCCCCCCTCCCCAGAATCCCCAAGTCCCATATGCTATCAAAATGCAGGAGAAAAGGGAATGGGTATATGGGGAAAGATTTAAGTCTGTCAAAACAGAAGTCAAGGAGGAAATAGTTGAGCAGATAAGTTACCCTTACAGCAAAAAAACCCCACAAAAATCACACTCATGAATAATTAAAAAAAAAAAAAAGACTCCCTTTCCATAGGGAACGTATTCATGAATATCTTTAAAGTCAGAGTTATGGGCTACAAGTGCATCTCTTCAGAAATAATAACCAGCAGAAAAAGACCCCAAACCTCAATAATAACATAAACTGAAGAAAACAAAGCTAGACATTCTCATCACCTTCCTCTCGCAAGGTTCCTGATCCAGTCAGCTGCCAGCCCATGTCCAGAGCTGTAGGATCCTCCTGCAACCCAAGCATAAGATGAAACCCAGCTGCTCTGAGAGAGCCAGACTCTGTTACACCCTTTCCCACCTTTCCCTTTCAGCTGCTGCCAGTTATCTCCTCACAAGGATGGGAGGAATGGAAAGTATCAGCTCAATTTGCTCATTAGAGACATAAAGGGTTTCTCGAGTCCTCTATAAGCAACTATTTTCTTGCCATTACTTTTTAGAACATGTTAAAAGTTTCTTCTAAATTAAATGGCGCACAGGATTTAAGAAGAAAAGTCATACTTGGTCAAATGTGTTAAAGAAATGAACAAAGCATTATTGTTTCTTCCATGAACAGAGAGAAAGTTGATGCTGTTCCTTTAGGTCTTAATTTTTAATTCCTTTAAAGTGGAGCTGAGATGTAAAAATAGCAAAAAAGTGATGTAATAGAAGGAACAGAGAAATTCTTCCCACAAACAGCTAATCATTTCCTTCCATCTTCCCACTTCAGAACCTGAACATGGTTTATAAATAGATTTTATGCCCTCAAAATACTGTTTCCTCCTTATAAAAGTCAATTACTTCTATGAAGTAAAATATGTTTAGGTACACCAGATAATTGTGAAAAGTAACACTGAGTAAACCAACATATTAAAATGCTCAGCTAGACTTTGCTGTTGAAATTTAGAAAGCAGGTACTACTGGCAGCCTGAAACCCCTTAGATTTACATTTTGAAGGCACACATCTCAGAGAAATTCAGACCTAGGATTTTAAATTTTGATCCCTCATTAAGTTTCCTGTGCAATGAAAGATGGCCTGCTATGCACTGATCCTGGAAATAATTATGCACATGCTAAAGTGAACATGCAGTGAGTAATCATTGCAATGACCCATACTGCACATAAAATTAAGTGGGCATGTATATCTAGCTAGTTCTAGGCCATAGTTTATTTTATCACCTGATTTCTTTTTAACTCACTTTGTTTGGACTAGTAATGAAGACAGGCCTTTGAGAAACTTAGAGGAATTGGTGACAAATAGTGTGAGTCGTCGGTTTTGGCCTGCCTCTTTCTACAGTGTATGGGCAAATACTAATTACTACCCTCTTTTCATTTCTGAGAAGCGCCTCTGGCCATCTATTCACCAAGAGAATTCTCCAGGCAAAGTCCCTTGTGCTTCAACAGAAATGTGCCAAATTCATTCAGTCTCCATGAACACTCCTTGTGTGAAACTTACTGCACGCTTACAGCCTAAAAGGGACCTTTGAAATTGAAATGCTTCTGTCTTTCCTTGTAACTTCACCAGAAAAATAATTCAGGTTTGGAGTGAAGACCTGAAGGCTTGGCATGGATCCTGAGATAGATGGCAGGAAAGAGACCAGCTTGCAGCTTTCTGGGTTTGTGAGTATTTGGAAGCTCGGATCCTGCAGAAGGGCAAGCCATGGCAGTAAGGTATACGATGCTCTGCAGCACAAACACTTCAAGAGGCAGAACTTATGTGCCAGGAATGCAAATTAGAATCCATATTCTGTCCAGCAGCTCTTCGGTAACATGAAGTAGCATTATAAAGAAGAAATAAGTGACAAAGTTAAAATAGAGCAAGCAAAATTTTCCAGAAGCTTTTGGAAAGAAGAAATAAACAATATTGTTCCTTACTGAGAGATATCACAGTGACTGGAAAGACATGAGATAATAAAGGGGAAAAAGGAAGGGAAGAGAAGCAGGGCAAGGGGGTTACAAATTTTGCTTTCCAGTTCTGCAAAGCACTCAAGTATGTCCCTTTTGGCTTTTTTATCTTTATTCGAAAAATGTGCAACAGAGATAATATACTTCCCTGCTATGAACCTCCCTCTAGAGATGCCTTCATGTCATCATTAGCAACATATAGTGCCTCAAAAGTCTGGTCTTCCCATCTCAGGATTCTGACCTTCCTTTCTTTTCCATTTCCAGAAGGCAAGTCCCTCCCTGAAGGAAACTTCTCTGTACTTTCCTTATGGGTCCTTTGTCACCCAAAGGCTTGGAAACATCTGCTACTGGTGGCAGCACTTAAGCATGGTCTAATTTTATGTGTGAATTTCAGCTCATTCTCATTCAAAACTGCATTCAAGCACATGTGGAAACTTCAGCTTGTGGGTAAGTTCTCCTGAAGTCAATGGGTTGCAAACACATCTTTTACTTTTTTTGAAGTAAACTGTGTTTACTTCAGCATGATCTCCTTAATGCCTGGATGTGGCATGAATAGCAGGACTCAGTTCTGAGCAGCCGATACCTTGTTATGTTGAACAGGGAATTACATAGGTATGCATGTGCATACACATTTATATGTTTTTTTTGATGCATATACATCCCACACACATTGCTTCTGACAAGACAGGAGCAGAGTGCCTCTTCTTCCAAATATTTTATATTAAAATATCATTGGACTAAATTGAAGGAATGAATTACTGCCACAAAAGCACTTCAAAGGCTAGCCTAATTCACCAGGCTTGTTCCAAAGACTTTAGCCTCATGCCTAATGCTTTGGTTTATGTGATCACTGATGAAACGTATACTTTCTCTACTTTACTGTCCAGACTTTCTCAAGCAAGGAATTGTGATCCTTCAAGTAGCTCTACCATCTAGACTTTGATCTCCTGTTACGGGCAGGAGCCCACTATCTCAGACTTGGCTGGCAGCCTGGCCGCCTGCCTGCTGCTGCCTGGAAGCCGTCGGGCAGCCTGTGCTTCTCAGCTGCCTGTGCCGCCTTCCAAAGCCTGCAAGGGAGCTGTGTGCCACTGGCTACCTGGCATGGGAATCCCACCCACTTGTCACCCATTGCCTGAGCTCAGTGACCCACCATGCGTCAGGGAGATGCTGTAAAATCTGGTTTCTCCCTCTCCTTTGTTTTCACACTCCATGTAAGGTTAGAGGGGAACGATTCTCAGGTGCCTACATACCTCTTTGCACAGCCGTTCTCCTAAGTTTCCCTTTCAGGGATAAGACAATGTCTTTTGCTGCTCACCTTTCCTGAGAATGATGAAAACCTCCCCTTCCCACCACTGCTGCATTCGCCTTCTGCTTTCTTCCCCCAGAAGTGCTATGTACCCCAGGTGTCAACCCATTCCTTCACACGTATCATTTGTGGACTGCTTTGAGCACTTTTGAGCATGAAGGGAGAGATTTTGACCAAGCTGCCAAATGGAGGGCAGTCACTGCTATGGCTCAGTAACACCCTTGATAGCTTCAGCTTTGGCCGTCTTGCCAGATGTTGCAGAAATATCCAAGCATCTTGTAGAGCACTGACAAAGTAATTTTAAAGAGGTTTAAGTCTGTCCTCCATGACTACTTATGGCATTATTATTTATAAGCTGAACTTGTATTTAATGTCAAGAGTCTGAATTTTGAAACTCTTGAGATGATCTCCTGTTTCCTAGTCAGTATAGGAAAGTGCTACTGTCATGACAAAAACAATTCCTCCCTTCTAAAAAGAAGATGTTTCTATCTCTAGATGCCCTGGCATTCACATTCATCGCTTACCTGCTGTGTTCATGCCCCCTGGGAGAAGAGCACTTCTTGCAGTTCTCACAGTATGAGCTGCCTCATATGACTTCTGCCAACTTGCCCCTTGTGCCTCATCCCTGAGACCCTGCACTGGAAGAAGGATTTGCACTTGCCTGTTAACATCGCTTCTCACATTTTTAACCTGAAGTAAATGCTTAATGATATATGAAAGGAATGCAAGAGCAACTGCAAGTTAATGCAGAATTAATTTATCTGAAGAGGATCAGAGATGTCAGCTCAACTATGAAGTTTGCCGTGAAAAAGACTGTTTCAAAATAAAAAAAATAAGGCAGAATAAATAGGAGAAGGAGGAAATCAGGTAAGAAAGAAATAATGGGGAGGCATATTTGTCTGGAGTAGTCTTTTCCCTGTTTCACTGATTTCTTATGCTCTTGTGTTCTAAGCCAAGATCAATTGGGATTAATCAGTTGTGTAGAAACCATTGTGAACTCATTGCAGGCTTTTAGAGTTTAAATTTGTTTATTGAGCACAATTTGGTTAGCATCAGGTGCTGAAGTTACAGACACCAGCACTAGCATAGAAATTACTTTATTTAGCTCCCAGTTGTAAGTTTCTATAGCAACTGGGTTCTATAACAGGAAGCTGAGTTTCTGGCACATGGATACTTCTGCTGCTGCTAGAGATTGTTAATACTGTATTTTTTGAGCACTCAGCTGTTTCTTAAATCTTTCTAAGCCCCAATCCCACTTTTTCTTTTCCCAAGATCTTTCTTCAGTATAAATCTGCTTGCTTAGTCATACTTGAAACTGTATCTTTTGCTCTTAACCTTCCTTTCTTGGCTGTACCATAAAGTATCTGTTTCAGTCAACGTTTGGTTTCCCTGGAACCACTTGCAGGGCGTCCTGTGCTGCATTCTCATACTGCTCAAAGTGGCAGAGATGAAGGGAGAGGACCAGGGTGCTGAAGCTGTCAGGAGTGTCCAGAATGAGATGCCTCTCATGGACTTCCTATTCCTTGTGATTTAAACCTGAGGGTGATTTTATGGATGCTACTCATGTCCCAAATTCAGAAAAGAATCATACCCCAACCTGAAATAAGCTCATGCGCTTTTTGCTAAGGTCAAGAATAAAGATGTGGCACTGACTTGCAAACATTACAGACCTCATTGCCGTTCCTATACTTATTGGAAGCTCACGGCTGAATTGCATCAAACTCCTCAACGGATTTCAGTCTGCATTACTGAGCACTGTTTAACAGCTGCAGGAGTACTCCATAAAGAGAACCGCATTATTGCAGAGTGAACAGATGTCTCTTTTACCTGTAAGACTTCTTTATTTAGATATATATTTCATAACTGTGAATCAATAGTTTTTCTTTGCAAGTAGATTTATTTGGCGGATACATTCAAATGCTTGTATAATGTGCTAAATGGAGCAATGTAAACAATTGTTAGGACAACAGAACACACCTTTGAAGGTCCCTTCCAACCCAAAGTATTTTAAGTATTGCATAATAAGTGTTTGAGAAGCTCAGCAGTTAGCAGGCATTTTGAGATTCCTTTTTTGGGGTGTGGGCTGGTTTTGGAGGGTTTGTGCTTCTTTCTTTTTACTTACTTTGCATGTTGTCATTTATGGGCAAAACAATGGCAGTTTGAATCATTAGATGTTTAATCTCTTCAGTAGGGTTTCTAACTTATCTATCTGGTTCAATTCCTTCCATACCAAAGAGAAATGTGTTATTCTACTCAAAACCCTCTGGGGACATCCCTTTAGCTGTCCTGGAACCCTCTGTCCCATGAGAAAGAGTACTGGCTATCTCAAAGCCACAGAAAACAAATCCTGATATCAATGAAATGCAAATTTATACTTGGGGACTCAGGCAGAGCACAGAACATATGTTTTGAATAACAATAGCTTCAAGTATCCCTAGGTAGGCTGGCCACTGCAACTAGAATTAATTCATGTGATTCTTTACACATGAAAGGAGAAGCTGTTGCAGGGGCTCACTTTAAGCACTTTATAGCTGAGACAGCAACTCCAAAAGGACTGAGAATAGTGAACGCCACAAGATCACCTGGCTCTGCACTGTAAAAAGGCTGTAAGAGCAGTGAGGTTTGTGTGGACTTCTGCTCGGGTTGGTTTGTTTAGTTTGTTTTTCCTTTTTTTTCTTCTTAGTTTTTTTTGCTTCTTTTTTTTTTTTTTTTTTTTTTGGGGGGGGTGTTGTGTGGTTTTTTTTTTTGTTTTTGGTTTTTTTTTGGGTGTTTTTGTTGCAGAAAAAACTTCTGGGAGGAAATATATTGAACCTACAATTATCAGGTCAAACTCAGTCTGTGTTGGGAAAGTGTAGATGGCTTGGATATTGGCTCTTTGCGCCTGTTGTTATCTTTCCAATACTATTCTCTTTGAGTGCCTTTTATCACTTCTAATAGGGGTTTCTGCTTTTCCATCTGACCTTAATAAAATGGGATCATCCTTGCTCAGGTTTCTAGGACTGCTATTTTAAGTGTTGGCAGTTTGAGAATATCTATCTGTAGAAGTCTTTTTCTCCCCTCAAGTCGTTCCCCCCTGACCCCCCCCTTTTCTTTTTTACCTGCTTTTGGAGTGGTTTACCTGTCCTAGAATATTGAGCTGGGGCAATGTGTGAGGTACTGCAGTCTGTCAGGGGTGTCCCATCTATCCAGACACATTCTCTCTTCAATAGCTGCAGTCATCTCATCTCTTTAGAAAAGAGAATCAGAGCCCCAGAGCAAACTGTGTTTCCCCACAGTGCTAAAGGCAACAGGAGTCTTTGCAAGACTGGTGGGAAGATTAAGATGTTGGAATCTGTTGCCTTAAATTATTCTTCTGCACAACAATGAGTCACCCAGCATCACAAGCAAGCTCAGCAGGACCTTCTGCTGCTACTGCTCCTTGTGCCCAGAGCACAAACCCAGCAAATGATATGGTGTCACCATCTTTTGGCAAAACATGTCTCCCTGAAGCACAAACTACTCGTTTCTTCTGTTTCACCATCCCAGGTTTCTGGCTTCTCTCTTAGCAAGCTTAGAAGAGGTTTCTCAAACTGGAAGCTACAAAGGTCATCTCTTTCCCTGTTTGTTTCTTGCTTGGACACAGGAATCATGCTTTAGAATAGAGACCCAAGGCAGCTTTCCAGAGCATGAGAATCCAGTAACTTAACACATTGTCTCCAGCCTGCAACAGCTGACCTAGAAAGCATAACAGAAAAAAGGGTGAAGGGAGGAAAGTAGGGAATATGGACTAAACAAGGAGGAAAGTATGTGCCATACAGCTGTGACTGATTGGACTTTTCAGTATGCTTTGTTTTTTTTCTTTTTAAACAAAGATAATAGGTGTGTGAAGTATATTTCAAGGGTTTTCAGCTTAATATAACATTGATATATTTTAAAAGTATAGAACAGGCCCTTCTTTTTAGAAGACTGGTCAGGAAGGAAAGAAATGGTAATTGCATCACTTCTGTATTCTTATAGACCTATGTCATTTTCACTCATTAATCTGCAATGATTATTTTTTGCTTAGCTCAGGTCATACTTCAGGTATGAAACACGTGACTTGCCACAACCCATACATTATGTAGAAAAGAATTAATTCAGTTTTTTAGAGATGTTAATTCCTTCAGATGAGTCCACTAAGAAAACACTTTGGTAATAGATCATAGATTAAATGTATGTATTTTATGATAGTTTCTAAGCAAAATCATCAGTGAAATGCTATGAGGTAAGGAGTTCAGCACTACACCTGAAAACAGCTTCTACTTAGTGTTCTCAGTTATAACTAATCTTGCACTTAACATACTTCTAATGGAAGAAATTAGCTCTAAAACAGGCAGGGAGGAAAAGAAAAAAAGGAAAAAGAGAAACAGCAGCACATGTGATCTCAGGATCTGAATAGAAAACTTCTTTTAGCTCTGGGGCTCTGCATTTGCTCTCCCTTCTTCCCTGTATGCAGACTCCTTTTCTCTCTCTGCACAGTTACCACTATTAGTTACCAGCTAAGAAGCAGCCTCCAGCAATCTGGCTCTGTCACTGCCTAATAAAGATGTTGTCTCACCATATATTTGAAGGAATCAGTGCAGTTGTCATGTCACAGGGGGACAATTCTGTTGTCCATCCTCCTTTTCTCCAGCAATGCACTTGCAAATATGCTTTTGTGCCAGCACCCAACATACCTACAGTTGCATCAAAAACTAGATCACAGTATGAATCCATCTGAAAATATTTCACTGGAAATTTTATGGCTGGATTAGTTTTAAGATAGACCATGGCTTTATGACCAACAGCACTTGTGGCTTAAGTGGCAAATCAACATAATGGAAAAGGTGAAGACCCTGCTCACAAAGGCACTGTGGACTTACAGTCATGTGACTGTTCCTAGTGATGTTTGATCAACACAACTGAACAACCTGTGTGATTAAACATAAGTTCTTATTTGGTGGCTTTTAGATATTTAATGTCTGTTTGCATCAACATTATTTAGTTATAATGAGGCTGTATCTTAGAAGCAGCTTACTGTGTGGATCTTCTTAAAGTAGACAGCATCTTCACTTTATTGTCATATTTTGCATGCAAAAGTGTGATGGATTTTGTTGCTATCACGTTTACATTAGGAAAAAAACCACTGATTTTTAATGTTTAAAATAATTTAATTTTAAACGTTTATGAGGATGACAAACTCACACTGAAGTGCATTTCGTACAAAAAACAAAGTCACATTTTTCCATGAGAGCCAGAATGTAGTTTTTGCACCTAAAAACTTTATGCAAAGGATTTAACTGTCAGAATACTACTTGGTGGAAATATGCTATTCACCTACAAATCTCAAAACTATAAGGATGCAAAAATGATCATAGAAATTTTGTAACAGAGAAGTTGAGGCATAGGGAGCTTGTACCAAGTACTTTTAAATGAGCACACATTGTATTTAAAAACAATATTAAAGATGTAATTGTCACCTCACTAAAATTAAAAAAACCCCAGCCTTGTATGTCATAATTTTAGAAAATGCTGAGTGTAGAGATTAGCTTTTTGAAGCGTGTTAAGTTTTGGAGTCAAGGTTAGTAGGCTGAAGTGAGCACACATCATTAAAAAAACACAACCAACCCTTTTCTAGCCAGTTTATATTTTAAACCATATTTTTTGATTAAAAAACCCCAACACCTCAGCTGATTCTAGATCATGAGCACATAATTTTTGAAGGGGTAAATATATAAAATAAAGGTTAAAAAAATGGTTCTAGGAAGACAGAAACCAGAAATAAAACCTGGATGTAAGAATAGCAGTTCCACATTAAATTTCAATTCAATTGGAAAATAGTGAAGATGAAGGGCATCGTTAACAGAATTAGAGTAGAAAAGGACATTTCACTGAAAAATCCTCATTTCTTAAAGGCAGTGAAAGAGAATGTGTGATACTTGTAGACAGTTTCTGAATAGTCTCTGCTTCCAAGCTCCTGCAGAACTCCTGAATTTATCAAGAGACGACAAATGCATAAATGATTACTTTTAAGTAGTAAAGGTTAAATTACTTGTCTCAATGAATTTAGACAAAGTCCAAAAGAATCAAAGTCTTCTGACACTCATTGTGTCCTGCTTTAAGCATTACGCAATGCTACTTGTAATTAAACCGACATGAGCATGACACTTTCAGTGCAGTTTTTTAGCCTTTTCTGTACAGTGGAATTACTGACAGCTAAAATATTGTGGAATTGGCCAATTTAGGCAAATCTTGTACTGAAGGTGTTGACCTTTTGAAAATGGATTCCTTCTGCACATTGGGTTTTTACTTCCCCTATCTTATTTCTCCTTTAGCAATTATTCATCTTTTATGGCTTCTTCCAGCTAAAAGCCTCAGCAACAGGAACATTTATTCAGAATCAGAATGGAAGATCTGGTGCTTTTCTGTACATTAAAAAAGAAGAAAGTTCAATTTTCCTTCTGAAAAGCGCAAGAAAGACCATTACGTGAGATGTAAAGACAGAGAGAAAAAGGGGCTGAATTCCCAAAATATTTGATGGAAGAAGTAATAATAGCAATGAATGAGGCCACATAAATGATTCATGAGACTCATTTTTTTCCTATTGTTACTAAAAAGAGGCTCATTATTACTCACAAAAAATGCTTTGTTGGTGATGTGAAAAGAAATCAGTATTTGCTATCAATTACTTTCATTAACACTGGGCCTTTGTACACAGTTTTAGAAATACATTTTATAACAATATAATTTTGTAATTTCATCCCTACTGTGCTTTGAGCCTTCTGAGGCCTACAAATCTCTTTAATACCTCCACTCCTGCTGATAATAAAAAGTCTCGTGGGTGTAGTAACAGCTAAAAATACAATAGTAAATGATTCGTATATTACCATTTCAGAGGTCACAATGGGTAACAAAGAGACCACAAGCGCGTAAAATAAACATCTTGCTCTAAAACAGAGGCAAGTTGTAGCTTCAGGATGATCACTTTGAAGATATGTGCCTCTTTAAGGACATTTTCTTCTTTGGTTTGAAAGCTGTTAGAAATGTCGGAACATATGTTCTGAGGCGATGAAATTTCAGTGGAGTATTTTTTCCTTTTAAAGCCCAATCCTTAAAGCACTGACTGCAACATGAGACAGCAACAACAGTGAGTCAGGCTAAGAGCACATATTTAGCAGAGAGACACAAGGAATAATTAGAGCTAAACCTGGTCTTTTTACTTTTGTAAACAATGTGCCATTAGAAACCGATGAAGACAATAAAGAAAGGGATTACCATACCTCCATCTGAGAGATTTCAATCGATACTTGAATAGTTTTGGAGAATTTAATATAAACCAGGAAGGCTTCTCAAATAAGCAATCAAAATAATCCATTAAAGCTGTAATCACCATTACGCCTGGGTGTTCATGTGCTTTAGAATATACCTTGTAAATACTGTTGAAATGGTACTTCAGGTATTTACCTTTCTGTTTAAGTGGATTTGTTTTTATTTTTTAAATTACCGTAGATTATCTTGCTTGATCCTCAAACTTCTAAATATAAAAAATCATTCCTAAACCTACTTAACAATATCTGAAAAAATATAAAAAATTCTTGATGAGGCTATAAATATGTATAAATGACTATGAAGCAAATGAGGCCAACCTCATATTATTGGAATACAGAGACTATGCATCTGTGTAAATCATGTCTAATTACTATTACAGTGTAGAGATTTACTGTGAACAATTAGTATTAATTTACCATAAAAACATGGTACTGAAAATTCAGAAATAGGAGCTAGTATAGGACCTGTTGTTTATTTTATCTTGCATTTGAGACACTCTAGCAAAAGGAGAATGTGGGTCTCATGGAAAATTTTACAGAGTATTACTAACTTTACAATCACACCAGGGTTATAAACTTAACTGATGAGGCTAGATATTTCTGTATAAACAGCAGAACAGAATTGCAGACATTTGATGAAAGGAAAGGAAAGCAACATCAGAAGTTCTTGCATCTTCCAGAGAATACAGAAGGTTTAAGCAACTTGATTTGGATTAATCATATGGAAGAAAACACTTGCAGGCAGAGAGACTGGTGTAGGTAATACCACTCACGTGTTTTGTAAAACATTTTGCACTCTGTCATGAGCAATTTTATAGCTCAACCACAAGGAATCTAGCATTAGTTTTATGGATTATCTGTAAGAAGGAGAAATATAAACCATACTGAAAATGAAGGGATTCTGCTGTTTTCATGTGGGGTTTTTTTGTTTGTTCGATTGGTTGGGGTTCTTCTTCTTCCTATGAGGAACGGGCTTTACCTGCTGTTTTTAGGCAGTGGATATGCCAGGGAAGTGGAAAGAGAAACAGATTGACAGAAACTGTATCTTGCTTTTAAAGTAATAAATAGAAGCAAAAATGTACACTAATAAACACTAAGTAAACCAGTAGGTAACTTTCCCAGAAAGGGGGAAATGTGAATTGGACATCCTGCTTAACTTTCTCCTTTGCACATCAATACTAAAACTGTGTAACTGTGATGCCAACTAAGACCACTGCTGGGAAGAAGTACCTCCTGCTATGGAAAAGTAGATTACCAGCAATCCCTGTTTTCTGCTTGAACCTTTGCCCTTCATACCGCAAGAATTTCTAGTCACTGTACTGTCCTGACTGCTCACTTTGTATGGAAATAGTCTTCTCTGACGGTCTTCAGAGAGACTGAAATACGTTTACATTTGCCTAAATTGCTGGACCAGCACAAACACCTGCATCTCCTGTGTAGGAATAAACCACTAGAGTCACAAGAACTTCTTCAGACAGGAAAATTTCCTCTGGGAAGTGACACACTTCCAGTGGGTATAGACAGCTAATCTGTGATGTTATCTGAGAGGTACTCATACTATGGCTATTATTTCCTTAGATTAACATTTATTTCAGCTCATTTAGTTTTGGGGGCTCCACAACTTCCAGGCTTATACACGGCAATACCAGGGTAAGGATGCTGCAACACTTTGTAGCACAGCCTTCCCATGCATGCTTTTGTTGTGTTTTTCTCCTTGTCATCTTTCTTTGCAGTTCCTCATAATCTCCTTCTTTGCAGGAATATCCTGTGTCTCCATCTTTCTCCAGAATGGTGTTCTGTCTGCTCTCCCTTATGGATTTGCTAAGTATGCTTTTATTGCTCTCTGGTCTCTCATAGTTTAATCCTAGAATTCTGGCTGCCTCTGTAAAGCCTGCATTTCTTCTTGCCTCCAATCCATGGTCCCTTTAAATCTTGTCAGGACAGGGTTTCTCTGTATACTTTTATGTTCCTCTTGCGCTTGTTATTCCACTGTTGCTTCTTCATCAGTATATCACTCCTATTCTATACTAATGATTAAGTATTTTAGTTGTCATTTGTTAAGCTGTAGAAAAACAATGCAGGGTGGTGAGTTAGGATGTGGTGACTGCACTGCATCATCAATTACAGTTCTGTTGACTGTTGGAGGAGCTGTTAAAATTGTGGGTCTACCAAATACTTTTTGTACTGCGTATTGTGAAATTCCTCCTGATCAATAGATTGCCCTCCCTTGATGCCTTGACTCCTTGGTATACCTCAAATATGTATTTCAAGTGAATATCAACCAGACATGGAGAAGCAACTTCCAGATGAACAAAAGTCTCACAAACTTTGCCAATAATTAGAGATGATGGAATGATTACAAATAAAAAAATAGAAGGGATTATTATGGAAAGGAAAAGACTGAACACACATCATCAATTTTAGCTGACAATTTACGTGCAGTCTGCCATTTTACACATATAGTCTGGAACCGTACTTTTGCTATCATATACACTTATCGGTTTAGCAGGTAAGGGATTTTTCAGGTATATGCCGAATGATGGAAGGAGCAAACCCTATATAATTCTTTCAGGTATGAAGTTCTAGACTTCCTCAGAGCCAAGAAGTCTGATAAATTTTGGCTTCATTCAACAAGTCTGATAAATGTTGGCTTCATTCGGTGCCTTGGCACCAAAAGCTCAGCTCTGCATAACGGTAACTCAATGTGCAACACAAAAGCATGCTACAGTCAGCCTCTTAAATGTTCACTAATGGCACTGAAATGTCATCTCCAGGAAAAGATTCCTGAGAATGTTTTCCCTTTGAAAAACAGTAAAAAACATTTCATGTAAAATATAGCAATATTTAACAAGTCACGTTTGCCAGGAGATGTGGTTCAGTCGCCTTTCCTTCTTGTTCTTTTCCTCTTGGACTGCCTTTGCCATGAAACACAGCAATGTTTCTATTTGGTGAAGCAAGACTTTGAAAGGGAACCAGCATTGTGAGAACCAATACGGGGGGGGGGTGGGGTGGGGTGGGGAGGGGATAATTACATTTCAAGTCATTAGAGGAACTAGGGTACGTGTAATTTAACCTTTTATTTTGGATAAAGATGTCAAAGAGTTTAAGCTTGGGTGAGGGGAGTGTACAAAAATTTTGGTTTATATAGCATTGGAATGCAGCTTCATTGGAAGCAGCTGGTTTTTAATGAAGTAAAATCTGGGTCCTTTAGCTTGAAAAATATGAAGCTTATATTCCTATATTCTGCCGATGGCTCAAATGTCCCAAGCACTGTTGATTCATCAAGCAATTAAGAACCTGATTCCCTTAATATAGCAAAGGGCAACTTTAATGGGATATATCCTGTGTGTAGAAACAACTATTAGAAAATCCTTGAATTGCCTATGTTGAATATAAAGGGTTGGATAACTGACTACTGTATTAAGACAGAAACATGCAACAAAATTCCAAGAAATTGCAATCACATCCATCCATGTCCCACTCCCGTTCCCCACCCCTCAATTACTGGTAATTGCTAATGATCTTGCAGCTATAATTGAAAAGAATAAAGATAACGGGCATGACTTAACATCCTTAGATATATTTTATGATGTTCCACATTATTGTTCACTATCTGCAGAATTGAAATCTGAGAAGAATGAGAAGTTTTGATGCAGAGATAGAAAGCTGACAAAAAGGAAAGGAAAGAAAATCGAAATTGGAAGTGGTGAATTCAGTTATAGCTTTAGGTAACATACTACACAGGTGTAGAAGATAAGTGGCAGGCATTAGCTTTTATTGTTCATTTAACAGAAGAAAGAATCTGGAAATTGAAAGAAACAGCAATTTCGAGTAATGTAGTCAGAGTCAGAGACAGTTTGCTAGCTCACAGTAGACAGAGCATTGTGTAACAAGACTGGTTTAAAGTTTATGGCTAAAAAAAAATGAAATATGGATTTGCAATAGAAGAAAAGACCAGAGACAGAAGTAGCTAGAATCAGTGAGGATTTCTTTGTAGTATTATTTAAAACCATATGTATATATTTCTTTTCACGCTGGAATATAAATTCAGCAAGCTTAATTCAACAATAAGAAAACAAAAGAAAGTATTTTTTTTAGCTTCTGTGATTGGTTTTGCCGCATTTTATTTTTTAAATAGGGGAAAGTGAATGTCTAGCAAGTTGTTTAACACAACTAAAATGAACATCAGTTTGTGAGATCACATATCTGAAAAGCAATATCAAACACGAAATGTTGCTTTAAACGAAGAAGCTACAAATGCAAGAGTTGTTCCCACTGCTAGTAAAACTGTAGTAGTTTATCAGTTAAACATGATAATCCATTCTTTCAGAAGAACTGAGCAACAGACTCACTAAAATCTAGCCCCAGTTTCATATTCTGAAACGACCTGAGCACACATTAAGAAATAATTTAATGGTCAATTGTTTGTTCAGTCTGATAACTGCTGTAATCAAAAAGCTAAACAATAACAAAGTAATTTCTTTTGGATAGTTTATAGCTGTTAAGTCAGGATCATAAATGACAGCAGCAGGACTAGCTATGAGATCAGTTAAAGAAAACCTCATATTATGCAAGATGATTACCTCCATGAAAATTTCAACAGATGTCAATAGAATTACTTGCAAAGTAAGTTATAAGTGGCAGGATATAGCCTTTCATAGAAACAAGAACTGAAATGGAATTTTGCCTTTTTCCATGGAGAAAAAAAATCAGAAAATAACAAACAAAAAACCACCAGGTGCTTTTATTACTAGAGAACTACAAATAATAACAAAAAGCATAGTTTATATAACATAACATTGTAATAAAATATAGTTATAATCATGGCTACCAAAAGAGCAAATCAATTGGAATTTAGAAAATTTTACCAATGTTTGCTTAGATTTTAACACCCTCCCACCCTCAAAAACCTGTGGGTTTATGGAAGACTGAGACAAACCTGCTCTTCCCAAGAAGAAAAATAAACACCAATCTTACAGAAAATCACTGAATATGCAATTGCAAAATTTAAATGACATCTTTATAGTCATGGATTGTTACCAGACAACAATGACGATTATATGGAAACCAGCCGATATTTCCAGTCAAAATTCAAGCCAACTTTCTCTCAAGACACTTTCTATTTATTTTCTTTTTTTTCTTGTTATCTTTCATAAGTGCCGTTTGTGCTGCAGCAAGTTGATAGATGAGAAATGTATATGTCACGCTTCTGAAAGTACTGGGAATCTCCTGAGACAACCCCATTCTCATGAGGTGCCTAGAAAGAGCAAGATGCTTTGTCTAAACTTTAATGGTTTAATTAGGTTAGCTAAAGATTTAAGTCAAAGGTTCATTTACAGCTGTGAAATGTTTTTACCAGCCCCCACTAAACACATGCAAGCTACTGCTTCCTAATAATAGCATCATTTGTTCATATATAAGCACAGCTATGGCATGCTGTAAGAAATTACATGACACAAGTGGGAATTAATTCTGCAATTAAAGGTCGTGAATTTTGAAAAAGATTAAATAAACAGATTCAATACACATTTTGCTTAATTGAAAACATTTGAAAAGCAGAAAAAAAAAGAAGGCAAACACAATCTACAAAATTAAGAACTGATGAAATCAAGAAGTTGTCTCCCAAAGGGGAGCAAGTGCATCAAGAAAATTGCTTAAAGAGGTGACTTGGAGACACAAATAGATGAACTGGTAAATGGGAAGGTGGGATAAAAACTATGCTGAAAGAAACTGGGAAGCAAAATGAGTAGAATTTGTTTAATATAAAAATATTAGATGCAATAACTTAGATCATCATGTTTTAGTTGCTTTTGTGTCTGGCAAGAGTGTACAGAGTTCACTTTAATTAAGGCAAATACAGTGAATAAATGGAGTGTAAAGCCTGGGAGAAAGAAGTAGAAAACTGGAGGTGAAACAGCCACCCAGGAAAGCTGGTCTAGATGGAATGCTGGGAGCAGGTTCAGAGGTGAGCTACAGTACACGGGCAGTATCTGTAAGAAGTAATTGTACTGTACATCTGCCTTTAGGCAACTAGATGACACATAAGGGCACATGAAACTCTCAGGGCAGCACAGAATCAGAAAGGCTTATCACCGTGCTAACCCTCTGCTTCTCTGCAGCTTTGGACTGTTGCTGATATTCCAGAACCGCATCTGCTGAATGCCCGAATACATTGAGAAAGATCCAGATTTACTTAGCAATAATGGCTAAGTACTTAGAAAAAATAGAAGAACAAGAGAAAATGGCTACCTTCAATTTTCAGTCACACTTAACATTTGTTTTCATAAACTATAGAAATACTCATTGAGTTATATTTTTTCTCAGTAGAGACTTACAATCTGCTGAAACTGAAGATTGAAAAGCAGCATGGGAAAAGGACACATAACAGCCATCTTTCCACTGCTAAGAGCAGGGGAAAATATCCCCCTCAATCACGTGTGTCCAAGGAATGACACAGATTCATTCTTCATTGTTACAATGCCAAGATTCTGCTCCTCTTTTCACTTACTGAACTTCATTCATAATCATGGCTTAATCCTCTTTAAAAGTCTGAAAGATAGTAAGACTAAGAAAAGCCTTTCCAGTGGCTGGGTTGTAAACCTCAAGGACTTTTTATCTTTTCCAGACCTTTTTTTTTTTTCAAAATCTTCTATTTTGGCAAGTATCTTAGCAGAAATCTGGCAACAGAGTTGATACCACTGAAATCTTGAAAAATGGCAACAGCTGCAAAGAATAAACACACTCCAAACATTGGCAAAGAAATTATTATGAAATTACTTTTTGCTTTGAAAATGATAACAACAATTTTCAATGTTCTTTTGCAACTAACAACACTAGGAAACCCCACCATGAAATCACTGCTTGTAACAAGGCTGAATTTAGTGAAAAGATTCCTGTGGACTTGACTGAGTGCCAGAGTAATCTAAAATCTCTGATGCTTTTTTAAGTGACCATGGTTTTGGATTAAAAATAGCATTTCTTACCAGCAGAATAAAATTTCCCCATGGCACACAGGTTTTACTTCAATAATATTGCTAGAATTTCCTAGAAACTGGAACTCCTAGTCTGTTCTATGAGGTGGAATGCAGTGTTATTTACACTCCAGATGTAGGCAGTATTAACAGCAGGATCTTATAATATGAATGTCAGATTGTATGGTGTGTATCCTGATGTAAAGTAGGACCATTATATTGTAAAAGCTGCAGCACCACCTTATATATTTATATTTATTTCATATTTATAGAGGAAAGATGCAGAAACAAGCATTGTGTATCCAAATCTCAATTAGACAGGCAGACATTATTTTATTCAGTGATTGAATCCTACCATACTGCAAAACAAGGAATCTAAAAGACAAACTCTGAAAAGGCTCTACATGCCATAGTCCTCCAGACAGCCTTTCTTGTAACCTTGCAAACTTTCATATGAAGCCTTACATCTAGTTAGAGGAACAAAAAAAGAACAGAAGACAATCTTTTCAGCATCCAGGATGATGTAGTATGGGAAAAACAGGCTTCTGAAGAAAATGAAGTCAGAATTCTTTGCATCAAAATAGAAAATGTGTAACCACCAAACTGCACCTCTCAGACAAGATTCCAACACAAAGTGTTCAAGTAAAAGAGATTATTTCTTAACCCTCTACCGCGTTGCTAGAAGCAGCAAAGGTATTCCTAACACAGGAGAGGTTTTCAGGAACACATGACTAGTAGACTTCTGAAATTTGTGTTGCTTAAGTGGCTGTTGCAGAAAGTACAAGACAGTACAGCTTAAAATCATCTGAAGCAAAGGATGCAGCAACAATGAGAGGAAAAAGCTGACCCATTGCTTTTCTGAAGTTGGTGCCAAGTTCACTTCTGGGTCCCACTGCCTCATTACCTGCACTTCATGTTAGTCCTCTCATATACAATTTGTTTTGCCATATACCAGATGACTTGTTAGCAAAATCCAAACATATACTCTAGATTACTCACTCTAGGGGCTGCCAAATGAACAATACAAGCAACTGCTTCAGGTTTGGCTTTCTCAACCACACATAATCCTCAAAAGTAATCTGATGAAGTTTGACAATTGCAGGTGTTTCCACGTGCTGTCATACCACCATGTTGTGCATGTGACATGTCCTCAATTTGATGCCATAAGACAACATTCTGATGAGCTGCAGCACAGTCCTCGTGCTGTTACATGCATTTTAAAAAGAAAAAGCAAAAGCAAAAGACACAGCTTAAAGCTGACGAACTACATAGAGTGGGTGCAATCTGTATATGCTATGATTAAGAAATGGGGATTTAAGCAACTCTGCACTAGTAGGATGCAATTAGCAGTGTCTATATTGCCACAGATTGGCAATCAGGAATAAAATATTCAATATCACAAGGCCATAACTGTATCAGACACTAATAATTTCTTGGTGCATATAAAATAGTATATTACCAATTCTATAGTGATATCCTGTCATTGTTGGAATGAGAATTACTTTATTCAACATGTTAATTCAGTGGTGATTAAGTGCGTCCGAATCTGGCTCAGGGCCATCAAAGTGCCCACTATTTTATGCCCTTCCTCAGAAAAAGATTTCTGTAGTTAACACAGAGTTGCAATAGTTAAGATTAAGAAAGAAAATCAATAGATGAGGTCCAGCACAGAGGAAACTTTATGCAAATCTGGATAATTCCATTCAATTCAAAACAAATTCATCTTGATTTCAACGTTTTTGCCATTGAGATTGTTGTAGCTGCCGCAGTTATATCTCAATAGTGTAAATAATTTGTTGCATGCTGCCTTGGTTGGGTATATGTGACTCCTTAGGTCATTGCCTTTAGGCAATCCAACACAGGTGGGCACATGCTGGCTGTTTCACACCATCTGCAGCAATTCCAGCTAGTCCTTTGTTAGCTAACACAGGTGGGCAAGGATGGAAGAAATCCTCATACAACCCCTCAAACCTTGCCTTTTACAAGAGGTTGAAACAGAGGCACTAGCCAGGTAAATCCCACTTTCTACAAGTTACAATAATTCTGTAAGCTACAGAATTTGGTTTGGTTGCCCGCAGAATCAGCCTAACACAAAAGAATCTGTGATGTAGTTTACATTATTTTTAAATTGGAAAGGAAAATGTAATTACTGCTGTATTATTTTCTTACTTATGCCCTAACTTTAGCTATTCCAGTGTAAAAGTGAGAGAATTATGTCCAGAGTACTGGTTGCAATAATGCTAATATTAGAGATCTTCCTATGATTATTTTAGTTAAAGAAAATTCTGATCCCTGCATCTCAAATAAACTTTTTGCTATTCGTTTTCATTTCACATTGAAAGACAGCTGGCTTGGTCAACAGCAGCCAACAGATTGGCTGATTTGTACAATATACAATAACAGAAAGAGAAAATTCTATATTAATCTTTGGAATAAGGGACAGTCAATAAAAAAAAAAAAAAGGAAAATCCAGTTATGTTCAGTCTGGAAAAGTCAGCTTCTTTCACTTACCCACCGAAAATTCATTTCCTATAAAATAGCAAATGCTCTATCTTTGTGTCTTTTAGAACACAGACATACAGAAATAAGGAAAATCTGACAATTATTTGTAATAAGTTGAAGCACCCAGAAACAAGAAATTGCAGAAAAAAGTGTATTGCCCTGGGCACTTTTATCAATTTCAGTGAACTAACATGCTTCTTATGTGGCATGTTCAATTTTAGCTGGCATACATAGAAATTTTTATTTATATTCTAAAACAGAGCTACCTGAACGAAACGACTTATCGACACAATCATATTTTATAATGGCTTTGTGGTCCCATGACCAGAATGAATTAAGAAAACAACTAAAATGTCAAGTGCTTATTGTCTGAAACTTCCGTGGGAATTAGCAGCTCTGCAGTTTTTCAATAAAGCCTTAAGAAGAAATTTGCACACGCACGCATACAAGTAAACACACACACACTAAATCTGCACAAATCACCTGAACTTTCCTTCAATTCTTTAGGCAATTTAAATACTCTGAATTGTAAAATAGAACAAGAGTAGAATAGGGAGGAAGGGAGCCTGAGAAAATTGAAAAGAAAAACCTATATATATTTTCTCCCAAATCTTAGCGTTATAGAGCATTTTAAATAATTATTCAAACACATAGGAAGGTGGTTCTCTTTTCTAAATGTGCTGAAAAAAAGTCTATCCATAACGTTGTAATAGGAATTCCTATTGCAATGGTACTAGAATATAATGATTTCCTTCCTGATTTTTTATAAATAATAAAGGACTGCTATGAGCAACAGTTTTCCTGCAACTAACTCAATGACAAATAAGAACAGCAAATGACACCATCTAATCTAGACAGAAATATTTCTATTTTGAGTAGGTGTTTAAATATTTTTTTAAAGATCAGTTTACTTTTATTATAGGATTTAATTTTTGTGCCTTTTTTTGAATATATTATTTTTTCAATAATCAGGAAGAAAAGTTGTTTTTGTATAAGTTTATCATCTGTACTGAAATCCACAGACACAAAGTTGTTATGCTTTGTGGCTGAGGGAGGTTTTAAGTCAGTTTATTCTGAATCTTAGCAGGCCACGATTTATCAAGCACAGCAGTGATGCTGCTATAATCTGCAACTATGCTGCCAAACTCTGTACTGTAAATACAATCCTACTTTATAATGCTTTCCAATTAAATTAAGGCACTCAGCAGTATTGTGAAAGACACTTTGAACACACTCAAATAATTTCTGCTGACTACAGGCACCAGTTCAACTCCACCAACAAATTCATTGGTCATATGCGAACCCCTTGTGCTTTACCATGACTGTATGTGCAAAAAGTTCATGTTTGCACTGGCTTAGGTCCTTCAAATCAGAGCACCATGAGGGTATCATCACCGTACAAATGCTGGCACTATTAAATTAGGGAAAAAAAATTCTACAAGATACTATACTATGGTGCAATCCTAGCAAAGAAAAGGCAGTTTTAATTTTAATTGTGTTGTTAGTCAAGGCAAAGTAGTTTTATTCTATCAATTTAAAATGCATTAAAACTACAGAAAATTTATTTTAACCAGCATTTGGACATGAATTAGATTAATGAGTTTACAGAAATAAAATACAACTTCTGTGATGACTGACAGATGTCATTAATGTGTTTAATTTTAGCCAGTTGTACAATAAATAAGGCCTGAAAAAATCATGGTGGAAGAGAGGAAAGAAAGGTTACACTTTGTTTCAGGCTTGGGGATGGGTAACTTGAAGCAACATTAATAACGCATGCTTATATGTCAGCAATTACCAGGAGAGTGTCTATACTGATAAGGGTTTGCACCAAAGGAAGAGAGAGGTTTAATGTCTGTGTGCAGGAAAAAGAAGACATAAGTGCTCAAGATCTGTCCGGAACCTAACTGCTTGTTATTTATTCTTTCCATTTTCAAAGGAAAGATAAACTGAATATATTCATGTAATAAACTGCATTCACACGCATTACATATACATGCATATTAATTTGCTACAGGAAACATCTTACTTTGTCTAAGTGAAAATCATCTGGCATGGCGAAGGCAAGAGAAAACAACAGGGTTGTTCCATCACTGAAATAAAAACTACAGCTAAATTCCTCTGGCAAAACAATTGCTTTGTGTATGGAAGTAAAGGCACCTACCAAATATAAACCAGTAAACCAGTTTCAGAACTACCTAGGTGATAATAAAGGTGAATGTTGCTCTACCCCAGCGTGTTCAAGGCCTTTTAATTTTTTCTAGCTCCCATAAACAGACATATGGCAATCTGAATATTTTCCTTTATGTGTTTCCTATTAGTTTTTCTTAAAAAAAAAAAAAAAAAGTTTTAACACACCTTATTTATTTACAGATTGTGCCATTAAAGTACTAGACTCTTAATGTGTGATTTGGGAGCCCACATTAGCAAAGCTTTTAATGACATTTAGGCAATACGCTGCGTGCTTGAATTCCTTATGATAGCTTTCTTCTAACCTGCCCCACCCCTAGCAGAGCCTTAAGAGGTATAACTATTCAAATAGCAGATACAAATATTTTTATAAACCCATAAATAAATAGAACAGCTTTTGAAATTCTAATGTTTTTTATAGTGGCCAGCTAATAAGCCATATTTAAAACTTCATTTTGGGGCATTAAAAATTTGTCATGGTACAGATAAGTGTATGAGATTTCTGAATTCTTAGGCTTAGTTATTTAATTCATTAATAAACAATGATACCAAAAAATATATTTTAAGAATATTTTTCCTCTGTTAGCAACAATGTAGCCAGAAACCTAAAAGATAAAGTTCGTGACTGGAAAGTTGCAGTATCTGGGTGTTCTAGGGACCTCCTACTAGATATTGGGCTAGAAGGCTTATGATCTGCAGCCTGAGACATGAATGAACATATCTCTTTCCTCTTATAGCTGCAGCTTGCGGATGACTTCCTTGGCTTGTTCTTTTGGTACTAAAATGCAGCTTCTGTTTGCCTTTGTCAGCAAAAGCGCATGCTTTGTCTTGCTAAATAAATCTTCCCCATAGAATAGAATGATGGCTTCTCTGACCTGTCTTACTGAATGCAAATATTCTTGTCAACTTGAACTGGAGCTGAATGACAAGTTCATTTCTGATGTCATCACGAGGGAGAATGTAAATCCTAGAAATCTTCTTCCAGACCCTGTGGTCACATTCACATGTGCACCCGTACACAAACACACCCCTTGCGCACTCCATCATTCTTTTTGATCTATGTGAGGAGCAAGCTTGCTGCAGAAAGATTTACCCTGCCACTCATTTATTCAAAGGCACTTTGGCATTGTCACCAGTATTATTTTGTCAATTTTGTTGAAGTCACTAAGAAAAAGTTCCACTGTGGAGGAGAATGTTTCTATTGCCCATGACAAATTTGATGACAACATCGTTTAAACTATGAGAGTCCATGACTTGAACACAGACCATGATATTATAAAGAAGCCCACAGTTAGCAACCAAAACCCATCATTTACAGAGTACATAAAATCTCATTGACCCTGTCAAACCCAGAACACTTGTGCTTGTCACTACTTGTACTTAATTTAAAGCTCTATTTGAAGTCTATAGGCAGATAGGAACAGCCTCACACTCACGGGCCCTTACTCTCATGGGGGACTTCAACCACCCTGATATCTGTTGAAGAGATGGTACAGCCTGGCACAAGCAGTCCAGGAGGTTCCTCAATTGTGTGGAAAACGAATTCTTTCTGCAAGTAATAGGGGAGCCAACAAGGAAGGTGCCATGCTTGACCTCGTGCTCACCAACAGGGAAGGGCTGGTTGGAAATGTG
The DNA here is from genome assembly GCA_009867235.2 of Psittacus erithacus. NCBI lineage: Eukaryota > Metazoa > Chordata > Aves > Psittaciformes > Psittacidae > Psittacus > Psittacus erithacus. The sequence continues at coordinate 29,542 of WYDI02001754.1, forward strand.
ATGCTCCAGGGCAGCCTTGGTT
>WYDI02001754.1:29972-55242 GCA_009867235.2 Psittacus erithacus
GGGTAATGGGTTCAAACTTAAACAGGGGAAGTTTAGATTGGCTATAAGGAAGAAGTTCTTTACTGTAAGGGTGGTGATGCCCTGGAATGGGTTGCCCAAGGAAGCTGTGAATGCTCCATCCCTAGCGATGTTAAAGGCCAGGCTGGACAGAGCCTTTTGTGGCAATGTTTAGTGTGTGATGGACCTGCCAGTGGCAGGGGGTTGGAACTAGATGATCTTAAGGTCCTTTCCAACCCTAACTATGCTATGATTCTATGATTCTAAGTTATGTTAATGCCAAGGCGCCTCCCCTATCAGGCTAGAACAATCCATAAGCCAGAACCAAATTAATAGCTTTCTATTTCTCTTCCCCTTTACCATTTTGGTCTGTGCAAGTAGTATCTTGTTCTAGTCCCTTTCCTTCCTCTGGCAAAAGTTTAACTTTATTGCATTTGAGAGGTCCTGAGCCAAACCTGGTCCTTGCTGAAACAGGGCATCCGCACACAGATAAAGGCTCTAAACTGACATAATCAGAGTCTTTTTAATTAATACAGTTTCTTTCTTTATAGCATTAGCAGATGGTTTACTTACATGCTGTTGCAAATGTGTGCCAATATGAATAAAAATAATTAATAACATCTAAATTATTAAGTACTTAAGTGAACTGTCAACAATCTCCACACCGATCCTATCTTTTCTGATGGGAAATTGAACAGTTAGCTCATGTAATTAATAATACAACTATTATATTACAAAGTATGCAATTAGATAGTATTGTATTCTTTAAAATACGGTAGCTGGGATAATTTAGCCATATTTTTAATTTATTAATAGACTTAGAACTGTGTTGTGCGGCTTTTTGTGTGCAGCAGTACATGGTAATAAATAGCTTGCAATCAAGGGACCAGAAATCCTTGTTATTTTAATATATGTATATTCTATATGATTTTCTAAATCAGTGAATTGCATTTTATAATCACAACCAAACTATTTTCATTCTTTATCCCTCAATTTACTTTTCAATAGAATGGATGTGATGAGCACTTACAAGCATATTAGTAAATAATGGAATGTGTTTTTAACAGACACACATGGCACAGATTTCTCTTACTAGACCTATTTTGTTTTGATTCTTGTTTATTTCTCTCAAGTGCTGCTGCACACAAGAAAAAGAATATGACAGGTTAAAGCATTTAGTTCCTACACCCTAAGAATACCATTGCTCAGAGAACTTCAAAGTATATGCACTTTGAATACACCATGCTTAGAGCTGGTGTATGGTAGAAGAAGAGAGTTTCATTACTCGTAGACTTTCTTGTGACTAGCTCGGTTCAAGAACTGGTATGCAGAACAGTAATTACACAGAGAAAAGACCCAGCTTATGACCTTGACTTATTTTCTAAATGGCATATCTGCCACCAATAGTATATATCTAATGGGAAATGAAGGCCTAGTAATTAGATTTTGATTTCAATTTTAATCTGTCATTTGATCAGACAGCTCCTTTAAAAAGTACAATGAATTCTATGGCTTAACATATTTTTTTCCTGCATTCACAGCTGAAAGTGAACTTTGCTCAGTATGTTATTATCCAAAAAAATAATGTATGAATGGATTACAGATAGATATGGATAGAATAGTTTTTAGATATAGATATGGAAAAATTTTGGACACTTGTAATAAATATTGTTATAACTAAGCCATTTTGCCAATGCTGAAACTTTTGTTAATCACTGTGTGTCTGTTCTGCAAAATGGCAGTGGCTGCGACATCGTTCAGGTTCTTTTATGAACAGTAAAGAACACATTCTAAAAATGTATAAGGGTTAAAGTTATTTTTAGTTAGGGACATCAGCATATATACCATGTTTTACTAATCACGCTTACTAAGTCTGCTAAATGTTTCCTAGTCCAAGGGCCCAAATGACTAGCAGATGCCAGTTATTCTCCTGTGACTGAAATCTAGACGTACACACATACACAGAATTTGCTTTTTATAGCTGTATTTCACCATTGCCCACTCACGCTGCTGTCTTTAGCTTTCTATGAATAGCAATTTATATAAATATTTTTCCACATACAGATTGACGTAGGCTTATCAATTAATTTATTTACCAGTGAAATATCTTCCCAGTGCAGCAGTACAAACACACACATACACACCAAACCCTGAAATGTATTTATGAAACTTCAGCACCTACAGCTGCTGCTCTGGAAAGTGATCAGTAGTTATTGTTCAAATGCCATTGTAGGAGGTCTTGAAGCTGGCAATCCCAGTAGCTCTTAATGCCATTCTTTCTGTTTCCTCCTGCGTCTCTGTGCACACCAAAGGACGGTGTACTGAGCTTCTGAAAGTGCATGTACAGTTGCTTTGGAGATCTCAGGGCAGCAGCATGGTTAGAGGGGATTTTAGGCATTAATTTTTAGCAGCTTCTGTTATGCATAGTTGAACTGCTGAGAATTTGGGATTATACAAGCCAGGTCTAGCAAAAGCAGGGTTTTACACTGTGCATATCTAGTACATTTTATCAGTGTTTTGGTTGACGTCATCTTAAGGACTATTCAAATTCAGTAGTAGAGAAAAAACAATACCTAGAGAGTTTTGGCAATCAGAACTTCTCAGTCTCTCTTCCTCACTTTTAGCCTGAGAAAATCCTGTAAAAAGCCTGAATGCTTGAAACATCTTTATTGCACTGAGCTTTACATGAATTCAGAGAATACTTCATATAATAACAAATTAGACATAAGAATGACTAAGTCTTCCTGTCCTTCCTGTGTTACTGAAATACAGCTGAATGGCAGTGTCTGGCCAAATACCAAATGGGTCTGTTGAGCAGAAAAAATTGTTGTGAAGGACCTGAAATACATTCATAACATGTACAGGGAAGTTTTACTTCAGATTAACTGTAGTTTGAAGCTTAGTCATATTACTGGTTGGAGCAAATCGGCATAATCCTGGAGAATGGGTTTTGGTTTAGTTTAACCCAAAGTGAATCTCATTTTGATGGCATGAGGCTGCTCCATGATGAAAACCAATGCACAGTAAGGAAGGACAGAAGGAAGATGAACCTCAAAACCTCACTCATATGCTGATGCAGGCATACCTGGTAAAACCTTCTGATGACTGATTCTGAATTTAGGACAATATATAATAAAGTTGCTGTTTTGTTTTCTTGAGAGCCAGTCTAACATGTTCTTTATTTAATTTCATCTTGCCCATCAGTGGTTCATCCCACACACTTACTGCTGTTCAGCATTTTGGACCTTCAGATATTCACAGTCATACTTCCTCAGATAGCTTTGGGTACCTGGAGATACACACTAGAAACAGAAAGCAAAATAAAACCAAAAAGTCAGTCTGTCCTTTCAGTGCTTCAACCTTGGCTGCTTCTGGTAGTATATGCACTACTGCCAGTACATTCTCAAAATCTTCAAGTGGAGACCTTGGGCCAGTGAAACAACTATTTTTGCACTTGATTTCAAGGTATTATTCAGTGAAGAGTCAACCTGTGATCCCAGCAAGAGTTCTTTTTCTTTCCTTTGATTATAGCCATTAACACTGCAAACAGCTGTCCATCTCTGTTCCAGGATCACTGACTCTATCCATTTAAAACAATTACCTGTTAATTCTCATGTAGCTTTTAGGAGCAGTATATTTGAAACAGTGTCATCTCAGAAACTCAAAATTATTTAGTTACTAAAATTTCACTTACTGCAAATTCCTTTATATTCTCACAGTCTTTTTTACTTAGCTATGGCTTTGTTTCATTTGGCTTCTTTAAAAGCTAATGATTCAATTTTTAATCAGGAGAATTGCAAAAAATACACGGGAAGGTGGTGGTGGTGGGGGGAAGATATACTGGACTGTGTGCTGTAAGCTTGGAAGAGCAGTTTCCACACAAAATAAAGCTAGATCCTCTTATTTACTTCCCAGATTGTTTACTAGCACTCTCAGTAAACTGTATTTGTTTAGGTCAGTATTTTGTATTCATAGAAAAAAATCACAGCGAGTATTTTCTTTCTGCAAGAGGAATCTGTTTATTTTGCTGTACAACAAGAGCTTGCTTACATTTTTAAACAGAACTTCTGATAGTCAAAAGGAAAACAACTAAAGAAGGGTATTAGCCAAAATATCTGTCAGCTAAACAGAACTTGTAAATCCAGTCAAACAACTAAAGGGCATTGCACTGTCAAATCATCAGATTGCAGATCCCTGCCCTGTGGTTTGATGTCTTTTAGAGAAGGATGCAAACTGCTTAGCTTTCCCAAACCCTCCCCCCCTCCATCTGCCTACTGACCCATGCAGCTGCCTTAGTATTCGCATTCGCTCCACTGGAAATTTCATGCCTGCCTTGATAGAAGAAAGTAAAATGTTGCAGTGACAGCAGCTTCAATGGGACTGAGCAAAGAATGATGGAGAAGACTAAATGTGTTATATCTGTGGATAGCTGAGAATTGGATAAGAAAACTTTGTGAATCACTGTGTACCAGAACTGTCAGAACAGAACATTGTAGGAGAAAAATGAAAAATACACAAAAGTCCAAAACCTGAAATTGTAGTTTTGTGCCACCATTAGGAAGAGAAGGCAATATATATAAAGATGATGTACTGCACAGATATTTCAGTATTCAAATGCAGAATGCAAGCGTAAATGCTTAACCTGCTAAAAATCATATTAAATTCTACTAAGACCAGTTTATAATAAAAGAAGTCTTGCCTGTTCTTGACCATCACTTCCTTCACCCTGGCATTTAGTGAAAATGCATTCTAGAAGGTAATTGAGTATGCATCTTTTCTCTGGGGCCCATAAGGTTATTTACAAAAGAATATTTAAAACAGTAACAATGTGATGGATCTCTACAGAATAGTTTCCTTAAATATTCATGCAGGTAATCTTCTGAAGGGGCACATACTGGTTGGTAAGCTTCCGCAGAATTCACTGAGGCAGTATACCCTGTAGACATGGTAAACAAAGAAAAAAATGCAAGCTATTATCCTTCACTAGAGTGCAAAATAGGTTTAGCCTCAGTAAAAATATCGTCATCTAGAAATTCAGTACAGCAAAAGATGTTATTTCAGGTACTGTTTTGCACTATTAAAATCCTTCAGGTGACATGTAAGACATTGCCTGTGATAGCCTGTGTTACACCTTTGTATTTCCTTGCACATTATATCCCTGTTTTGTCAGTCTGTAGGCAACTCAAGCAAACTGCCAGACACAACATCTCGAGAGATGAGGTTGAAACCACAAGGTTTTCATGGGATTTACGAGCAGTGTTGCAATTTGCTATATCCAAAATTAAAAATCTAACCAACCACAAAGCCTGGGTTCATTTCAGCCTGAAGTAACACACTTTATTCTCCATTCTCAACACACGAAGTAAGCTTCATTTATTCCTGCAGGCTATATCACTGGGCAAAAAAGATCAAGGCCATCTCATTATTTTTGGTGAAACTCAAAGTTTAAGAGACATGACTATGCTACTCAATGATAGTAATCTCTTTAATAACACAGAGTTGGGTTCAATAATACAGTATTTACTGCTAATGTTTTAGAACAATCTGAAGTCCTTCCTTTTGAGGACAATGATAATCACAGGTAAACTGGTGTCACTTTTATGAATAAATTTCACTATGCTGGACTGTAAAGTGTCATAGTTAAGAACCTCTGAGCAATGAAATTATAAACACTGTTGTAACTAAAGCATTTGTTAATTTTTATCTAAGCAGAAAATTGCCAAAGTCTCTGCATAGCATGTGGTATATCTTATATACTCAGTTTCTCTTTTGAAAACAAACACACGTAGGCATTCACTATGCATAGCAGTATAATTTCACAGAAATTTATTATTCTAATAAGTGGATAAAAGATGCAGGAAAAATGTCACTGAAAACTGGTGATATCAATCATATCCCATGTCCCTACTGTTCTGCCCAGGGAACCTGCATCTCTCTCCTTGCATAATTCTGTCTTTAGCTCAGTCTTTGGTGATGACTGTGGTACAAATTCTGGTAGTTAAATATACTAATCTATGAAGCTACCCATTTGCCTTTCAGGCATCCCATGAAACATACAACATTTGTGCCCATTTCTTCAGTGATGTTAACACTTGGAACATGAAAACCTCCTTTATACCTCCAAACAACATTCCTCCATCATTAATAGTTTGTTGCTAGTATCCCAGTAAGACAGCTAGTTTCACACTATTAAGTACATCACATCTCTCATCCTGTGTAGACAATAGATGAGGACCATATGATTTCAAAGCCTTTTGACTTTCCTACTTGCATAATTCCTCTTTTGATTGAATAGCTTCTCCTTTCTCCTGTTAGTCTCCTACAGTCTAGGACTGGACTTGGTCAAAGCAACAGCATGTTTACTCATATCTTTCTCAACCCAACAGTGATGTTTTACCTTACATTATTGTAAATAAAACCTACATGCATAAATTCTTGACCATATATAGCAATATACCCTTTTACACTATTATGATACTGGTTTATCTGGCAAAATTATCTAGTATTTATCTGTAGAAATTACTGGACCTGTACTGACTTTGTTCCATACAGTAAGATATTGAGAAATGGCTGATGGAAACAATCTTTAAGGCTTATTATAGTACTTAATTTAATGAAAGTACAAAAAGAGTCATCCACAGGAATTATCTAGCTGCTCTTCATAGACAATTGCACACATTATCTAAAAGCAACTGTGATACAAACAGTATTCCATTTCCAAATTGATGCAGTAGATATGGCCCATTGCTCAAGGTGCTGTATCTCAATTATCTTGAAGGACAACTTTAGCAAATGAACTCAATTAAATCTAGTTTTTATTAGTCACAACCTCGTCTGTCCATTACCATATTCTAAATGTGAAGGTTTTTTCGCAAATGTTCATGACATGGAAAAGCCCAAGACAAGAGAAAAATATTTCTGAGGTTATAAAATGCCACTATAATTTTTTGTATCACAGAATGTGTGAATGAAAACTTTGTGGTGAAGCATTGCACAAAGAGTTTGCTGAATCTTGAGTAATGAGAAATTAACTGTAAGCAACACAAGAGATGGGTGCTTGCTTAAATAAACAGTTAAAGCTTACTTTGCTCCCTATCACCATCTCCCTTTTTTTCTTAACAGAAGTCTATTGTTTCTCAGCACCTGGTTCTGTTAGATCCTTGAGCTTTGTTCAGTTATACCATAGTTACTCCAGCAATAAAATGTACCTTTCCAGGTCTTAATAGTGTTATGGGGTTGCTAATTGACCTCTATTACTTTCCATAACTCTGGATTAAAAACAAACAAGCCACAACTTCTGCTCCTACTTACTTCTGTCAGGAAAGATTTTTAAACTTCTAAAAATGTGCATGTTTGGTCTAAACAAGTGCCTGTAAGTTCAGGTCCATTCTTACACTGACTTAAACTCTCTCAACCCAATGGGAAATGAGTCGGATATGACCAAAGATCAAGATTTATCTCTCCAGCCCATACCATCTGTACTAACCTAGCTTAGGGAGACTCTTGCATGTTTTCTTCAGGGCTAAACAGCATTAAAACTGTTTATTATTTTTTCAGTGTTAAGAAAGAAAACATGAGATCAGATTCTGTTTGTATTTCAGGCAAAACAATGAGTAAAGTTAGCCATAGTACAAACTCTGGATGCTTGTTTTTTATCCAAACTCAGTCATGCCTGGTCTTAAAACAGAAGCCTTAGTCCCTGGCCTCAGTTTCACAGTGAAAAATAATCTGAAAAACTTCTTTCATTTCACTTGTTCCCAGATACTCATATTTTATACATTTGTGCCCAATCTTTTCTTAAAAAACAAGTGATCTGGAATTCAGTTACTCAAAGTTCCCTCTTTTCTTTCATCCGATGAAATTCCTCAGATCACCAAGGTAATAGTACCATGCTGTGGGAAGTAAGGAGGTAAAGACCTATGAACTTCACCTAGATATGCAGACTTTCCATCTCTCCCACCTTTAAAATTGCCAGTTCTCAAGCTGTAGGTCACAGATGAGAGAAGGGGAAGGCCTCTGATGAATAGTTACTGATAGTAACTTTCTCTTGTTGCTTTATTCCCTTCTTGCTCTACAATGCAAAATACTGGCAGATGTAGGGAGTAGCTCTAGGCAGAGATAGGTTTGGGCAGCTTAGATACCTTTGTGAGCTTAAATTGCTTCCATTACTTGTGGCTAGCTGACAACCTACTGTGAGAGGATGTATTAAACACCATGTGTTATCATTAAAAGTTTCCAGTATGTCCGTTTTTCCCCTTTAATCTAGAAGGTTACTCTCACAGATGATGCACAGACCAACCTCTTTGCTTACCAGCTGCACTAACATATGCCTTTAGCTGATGACTGCTTGCATTCTAGTACCCAGAGCTACACAACATGGTTATTTTGAGATCTTCTGCTCAGGATGGAGGACAAGGGAATAAAGATATAAAAATTCTGTGGTGTTTTCAGTTTGAATTTCTGATGATCACTGTTTTGCTCATAATCTGATTTGATTTGCTGTTTCTTTTGCTGAATGGCATGAAAAAACAATGAAGCTCAGCCCTAACACAAGGAAGGAACTTGTGCTAGAGGAGGTTTTTTTTAATACTTCAAGTGTTCACTATATCGGAAGAACTCATTACCTGTTACAACAGCAAATCCTAAGGACGGAAGGAATCCCTCTACTCCTTTCCTCTGATAAGGGATAAACTGTTTAACTTCTTATGTTCTTGAATCATTTTGAATACTCAAATATTCAAGCAATTACCAGAGTGGATATAAGTACTGCAAACTGTTTCTAAAGTAAGGAGAGAATTTTTGAAGTCAAAAAAGTTGCACATTAGGGATCATGAAACACAGGGATACAAGAAGAAAGTGAGCAGGATTCTCCAGAGTAGCTTTCAGAAAGCAGATGATAGTTGTTTATGACAGCATATATCACTTATTATTTTTTGTGAGGATAACTAATGTGAAGACTCTTTACAAATGACGCTCAAACACAAAGCTGGTGGTTTATGAGCTAAAAATATTTTACTGCACAGAGCAACAAAAGGTAGCAGCTGGACTTCACTGAGGTTGTCACACAGTGCACAGCTCTATTAGGCACAAAAGGAAAGCTCTGAGGGGGTTAAAAGTCAATCGCAAGACCTGGGACCAGTGCCAATAAACTTGTACCTGGCCAGACTTAAATTAAATTTTAGCTGCCAACTGTACATTTTCAGATCTCCAGAGGAAGATGGTTCTTCACATGCATGAAGTAGACAGAGGCAGCTGTTGAAATGGAAACCATTGCATCAAACAACTTGGGAACTGATTGAATTTCAAATTGGACTTGCTTATCCTTTGATTTTTGCTTCAGAATGCATTGAGGGGATGTGGGTGGCTGATAAACAGAAATGTATCACTCAGGCAAAAGGTTAAAAACCCCTTCCAAACAACAAGAATTTTGTCTTTTAGGAGGGAAAAAAAAAAGATCAACAAATTCAACAATGAGATATAGAGCCAAGCTCTTATTATGTGTCAATCAGAGAAGCTACTTTCATTTACGTCATCATTAGTAAAATAAGGTGTAGATTTCTCAGTTAAGCCAGTGTATACTTAATAGAATAATGTATTAACTTTGAATACAATTATATAAAAATCATATTCCAATATTCTTTCAAGCCTAGGATTACAGCTGGACTTGAAATATGGGCATATATGTCATATATATATATATATATGTGTGTATTCCCTAAAAGAAGAATAAATAGTAATCTTTTAAACCTGCTCATAAACACAATAGAAAGCATGCTAACATTTCCAAGTCTGACACTGCACAGGAAGAATCCATAGAATTAGAGTTATTTCTGTATTATGAAGAAAGTGCCGGGTCACATCCTATGTTTTTCCCCCAAAAGGATTTCAGATAATACTGATATGGGGTTCTCAGGTGGTGTGGTTTCTTTTAGTATCAGTGGGAGCTGCATTCCACTTACACCAGTGAAGAATTTAGTTTAGCATGTTCATTCAACTAAGTGCAAGATATAAATTCACTGCTGCTTACCACATAGGCACCTACCTTGTCACCACTGATGGTCTCAGTGCTTGCATCTAGTTCCTATATATGAAAGAGAAAGTGCATATTTTGTGTGACAATTTTTCAATTGAAACACGTTCAAAAAATACAGAGATAGAATAAACAAAATATTTAATACTCAAAAACCAGGTAAAACTCACAGTGTAACAAAACTTACTATGACTCTTCCTTGCGAACTAGTCATTCATGGTAATGCACCAAGTTAATAGTTGCTTAGCTTTCATCTTAACTGGAAGCAGGATATTAGAGTGAGCTTACCTTCATATGGTGTCATCATCAACAGAAACAATAAAAGCATACATAACATCATAGAAAACTATGTGTAGAAAATACATCATATTTCACTAATCTTAAGTCTACAGATACTATTTTTCAAGTTTACAGATAAAAGTATGTTTCCCAAGAACCATTTTCATAGTGAGAACTCATCTGAATTTGTCATCACTGATGACGAAGTGCTGTAAACCAAACTGGTGATCCAAGGTCTTTAATGATTTTCCACTGGTACCATGATAAAATATTTTCTGATATAAACCATAAGCTGAAATCCACCTCCATTTGTTTTTTTTTTTTTTTTCTTGAAATGTCTTTTTCAGTGAGCTTTGAAACACAAACAAAGGGAAGACACAGGTTAAAATCTAGCCTTTCTTTACAAAACCAAATATACTGCAGCTGTATAGCTCTAGCTATAGCAACTCAGCAGGATCATACATTCCTGACCATTTACAAGACGGAGGTAGAAAAATAAAGCAAGAGTTCTTGGCCATCTTGGCACTATTTTGTAAGGTATCACAGACTGTCTTTCTCTAAATCAAAGAGAAAAAGCTCATGAAAAAATGTGTCTTGGTACTCTTTGGCTCTGTGTTAGCACATTACAATACTAGGAGTTTTACAGACATAAGCTAAAAGGGGAGGTAAGGAGGGAAGAAGAAAGGAATAGAATAAAAGCTATACTTGTCTTAAATGACTGCATGCTTTTACAACTTGGATCTATAAATTCTCTGGGACATCTGAGGCATGGAAAGATGAGGTACCTAAGCACTGCCTACTAACTAATGCCTTGTTTAGAAGGCTCTGGATTACATGCTAGGAGGGGGTCATTTGCACAGTGCCCAAAGTAAGGATGAGACAAGGCTGGTGTTGGCAGCTGAATTTCCTTCAGGAGAGATTGTTGTACAGGAGACAAGACACTGAGAAGTGAGGAATCTCCTCCTTTCTCAGTGGGACTGGTCACAACTCAGTTAGGCTTCTCAGTGTCAGACACACCAGATTTCTCTCCAGAAAGTACATTTAGCTTGGAGATACACTGTAAAGCTGTTTTTTTTTAAAGAAGCTATACTTATGTGAACATGTCTCATCCGTTAATGGCAGTATTATTGTCTCAGTAAGTGTGAGATTTTAACTTTTATATTACGAGGGAAGTAAATAGGTGTATATTGATGAGTCATTTCCCCCAGCCTATGAGCTTTGCCATAGAATATTCAATGCAAGTAGAAAATGTGATTATGGAGTGAAGTGTAACCAGTTCCTGACTTGCTAAAGATTAAAATAATGAGATTTAAAATATAAGAATTGTCATTTTAAAATACCAATGGCCTTCTCTCTTGTGCCAAGTGCATCTCATGTGTCTATATTAATTGAGAGACAATATCTGGTAAAGTGTTAATTTTACATAATGATCTCACTGTTTAAAAAATAAGAAAGTTTAATCAGGTCAGTCTCTTTCATAATGTGCCTGTCTTTCACAGCCCAGGTAGGTAAATTCAGCCTAAGCTAGATCAAAAAATAATGGCTCCAGTAAAGAAAAAAATAAATTAGAATAAGTGACCTTGTATAACTTAAAGACCTGCTTGACTTTCAGGTAAAATCAAAAAACTTCTCTAGAGCGAGCACTCATTTTTATATTAAGCTTATTTTTAGCCTCAGTAGAACAGTGATATACTGTTCTCAGAGGAATAAGAAACAACCATCATGGTTAACTTAATAGGGAATTTGACTTTGAATTTATTTCCTATTTAAGCTTCAAGAATTTTTCACAAAGACTGGAATGTTTTGGGCTATTTTTAAAGAACAAACATGTTCATACCCTGTCTTCAAACTAAAAAGCACTCTGTGACAGTTGAATTAAATCCTCTTTGAGGTGGCAAAATGGAACCTCAAGTACAGTACTGCCTTGGCATAATATCATTGAACAATTCTAAGCCCTTTGTTCTTTCTAAGCCTACTTCGAAAAAAGAAAAAAGAAAAGATGTGCATGTGATATAATGGGGATTTTTCTTTGGTTGTAGTTTTCTTTCTTCCTTTCTTGATAATTTATATGACTGCATAGGAAAATATACAATGGCCAGAGACCAGAAAGCTCCTTTATTGTAATTCTCTTTTTTTTTTTTTCTTTCCTTTTTTTCCCCTAACAGATTTACTTTTTTTTTTTCCTCTCCAGATGTCTTTCAAGCCCTTATTGAAACTACTGTGTTTTGGGGTTTGTTGGTTTGGGGTTTTTTTCAGTGCCTTCATAATACTTCAGATGTTTCAGTCTTCATAGATGAAAAGAAGTAAGTTAAGAATGCAAGGTGACCTGTTTCATAATCAAAAGAAAACTAATGGAAACTCATTGTGCTTGAAATACATATATATAATTTCCAAACCTCAACAATACAGGTAGGTTATATTTCAAAAAGAGATACTTAAAGTGTGTCATCAAGACCACCTGATACACAATTATGACATTATCTAATTTAGAATGTATTTCATTTGCAGTTTACAACCATATATAAGTTTATCTCTTATTATAACAAAGTAGACATTTAATCAGCAAATCTTAAAAGGGCATACATAGTGAAGACTAATCTCACCTCTTTCAAGACAAATTCAATTAAATTTTGGTCCTAAGAAGTCAACAGAAATCTTGGTACATTGTGAAATAGGTCTAACCATGATCATTTATAATGGATATTCATATTGCTGTTTCCTAAATATCCTAGTTTCATTATCTTACACAATAGTTTGGAGATATCCTGTATTTTAAAGTGGTGATTTTTTACCTTGTAATGTTACTGCTATTAATATTATGTACCATTCCACATTGTAAGATAAAGTATTTTGGAAGCTTTTCTTAAGCTATGGTTTTATCAGAGGGCCATCATTTAGGATATAGTGCTATAAATGAAAATGATTAAATTGATGGTTTACAGCTATAAGTTACTAGAGAACAATTTTCACTTTACAGTGATGTGTTTTCATTGGCATTTTAACAAAAGGTGATTATCTAAAGACAGAATACTAAATAGGATTTGCAAACTAGGTATTTTTTCTGCTATTCACTCAATAATTTATCACAACACATCACTTGTTGAAGTACAAGTAATATGTGCAACTTGGAATCTTGATCATTTGCACTGAGTCTGAACCAAAGAGCACTAAACCCAGTGATTTATTTACCATACTGATAATCATAAAGCAAATAATAAAAGTACACTGAGCTAAATTTTAACTGTAATAGAAAGGTTTAAGTCTGAATTTGGTAGGTAGGTTTACAAATACCTGTTTATCCAAAGTAAGATATGTAGGAATAAACTAACATACTTGCTTTCACAAAAGACTGTGATGGAATAAAATCAGGTCCTTGGAGTATTGGGCCAAACTTTTAATTCAAAAATCTCTTTCTTCTTTTTCCTTAACAATTATTTTAATAAAATCCACTACTCTTTGCATTTAAAAATTTTACTTGGTGTTTTCACTTGCTGTAGGTGCCATCCCATAGTAATTGAAATTCTAGCTTAGTAGGCACTAGACATTGCAAAACCTATAAGAACAAAATGTCCCTTTGGGTCATGAGCAATTTATGGTAAAGTGACACAAAATGGTGAGTTTCAAGAGAGAATTAGTTTGTACCCCACCAATAACTGTTTCAAACCAGATGCCTGTGCTGCAATATATCATACTCAAAGTATCTATAGGAGCTGCTATCTCTGAATTCCAAAATTTACTGCAGTTCTGTGGTGGATGGTTACTTATAAATTATTCCCTGCTACGTGACCCTTTTTCAGTACCATGGAGAGTAGGAGCCCCTGACTTCTCTGAGTGCCTTCCAGATTGGTTTCTTTTCTTTCTGGTCCAGACCATGATAGTATTTAAAATATATATGTAATAACTAGTAACTATTAGATGTACTGAAGAGAATCCAGGGAAAAGCAACAAGATTGACAGAATTTTAGAGGGCATAATCTACAAAGATGTTTTTAACCAACTGAATTTAAGGTTGAAAATTAAATATAGCATGATAAGTCTTTGAAAAGAAAACAAATCTTTACAGAGGATAGCTATATACTGTTTACCATGTCTATGAGGTGTAAGGCAAGAAGAATCAGTTTAATTTGCAGTGTGTAAAATTTAGATCAAACATTAGTAGAAATATTCTAACTACAAGAGAAGTTATATTGCTTGGCAGAGGTAGCAGAATGATAACTATTATGGGTTTTTAAGAAACTGTTGGTCAGGAAATGCATATGGTCTGTTACATTTTACCTAATGGTAGGAAAGTAGGGGTCTCACGTCCCTTTAATTCTAAACTGGTAGCAGTGAAAGTTGACTTTTTTTGAAGCCCAAAATTATGGATTTCAAAATGCCTTGATTTCTAAAGCATTTTGGGCGCCTAGTGTCACCTATCCAAAATGGAAACACTCAGACTCATCTGTCAGTGTCTTGACTTTATAATGAAGGAAAACAAAGTCAGATAATAACAACTGAAAAAAAAAAAAGAAACAAGATCACTGATACATGCAGATGAACCTTGTGAAAACCAGGAGGCCACAATGCCAGGATATGGCCACATTCAGGTTCCGAAACCCAGATAATTACTGAGACTCATCCAAACACATGGAGATTGCATTTGTTAATATAAATTTCCAGTATTTTCCTTGGTGTTCTAAATAAAGGATATTTAATATAGATGAAAACATTTGTTAAACTTAAGATATACCATTTCACTGCAGGATCATACATCTTCAAGCAATTTCTACTACTTACAGTATACAGCACAACCTATGTGGAACTATGTAGAGGTGACCTAGTAAGAGCAAAAACCAGTAACTATCAACTCTAATCCCAGAGATATGAGTTAAGGACCAAGTCAGTTCTAATGAGTAATTCACATGTTAATTGACTAGCTTTATAGCAGTATCATATGGAAAGAGGTACTACTTTTTCCAAATAGTCTTAAAAAATTCAATGATCCAAAAAAGAAACACGTGAAACAGGCAATCACTTGTTAATTGATCTGCTACCAGTATTGTATGAAACATTGAGCAATACACCTGCTACAGAACCTTGAGAATATATTTGTTGGTTAAGCTGTGCCTTGGGATAAGCTGCAAAGATGAACACCCAAATATTTATTACAGGAATGGAAAGTGTTGACAGCTCATTAGTGAGATAAATAAATATACATTGTCTGTGAACTTGGAGATACCTGCACACACTTCAAGATTTGTGAATACGACTAAGACCCCACCAGATAATCCACCTCAGTGTCTGCTGTGGAAAGCTTTGTTCTTTCAAAGAGAAAAACAATGCATAGTGTGAACTTTAATTTCCTTCAATTGAAAAATAAAAAAATAAAAAGCTTTGATAAGGACAGGCATGAATGTGCTCTGAGACTGCAAATCATCACGTTCAGAGGGTTGGCTGAGTAGATTTTTTTGTCCTTTGTTTTCCTAAACTCATTAAAGGTCATTAAAATCCATTTTGCACACTGGCATGCATAAGCTTTACTTTTCATTTCTCAAGGCTCAGACCACCTTAATTTCTGTAAATGGCAGAAAAGCATAAAGGGTATCCTACGAAGTAACATGCAAATGTTCATGCTATATATTTCAACATCAGCTCTGGCATGCTTTTAAAGCTCACTGCTTATTCACAAATACAGTACGATCTGAATATGCGGTGGTAAAAAGGGAAGAAAAGAGGAAAGAAATGCTGAGTGGTTTGAGTGCACATCCAATGGGTTATTTTTCCCACGTCTGGCAAACAAAAACTGCAGAAGCCTTTAATATCTTTCAGCATCTGCATTGTACCTTTATTGCATGACTGTGCAGAAGACGTTTTGTGCAGGGAGTGGTATCTGAACAAGCAAAAGGCATGCAGCATGAGAATGCCCTGGAATTTCAAAGAGGTTGAAGAAATTTAAAAGGTAAAGACCCTATATGATCAACCAACTCAGCCATTCTACATCTCTTAAACGTACCAAACTAGAGCATATTAATCAACCAGGGAACAGTTGAAAATCATACCATGGATAAATTTCTAGCCAGAATTGATGGCTGTCGAGGAATCTAGTTTTATGGCCTATATTAGCAATAGTAAATGATTTCAGCATTCAGGAAAATATGATAGAATTTAGTAGTCTATCATTAACTTCATTTTCAATTAGATAAATTCTATCCCCATTTATAGTCTGAGTTGGAATACAGAAAAAGGCTGCCAGATGATGGACCTGATTTAGAGCAAATAGAATTCAGAAGCAGCATTCACAGAGAAAATACTTTTCAGATCAGTCTTCAGATGTAACTCATCAGAAGGACGGGAAATGACACAGAAATTATTGTGATCACCCAAAATACTGGGAGGAGGCACAAACTGTCTTGAGTTGCACTAGCGTAAATGGTGTGTGAAAAAAGAACCATGTTGTCATTATATAGCTGATAACAGTTACCTGATCTTGGCATACACGTATCACAGCAGAAATCAGCAACATAAAAAAGGACATAGAAAAAACAGGGGAAGTTCAGGTTAGATATAAGGAAGAAGATCTTTACTGTGAGGGTGGTGAGGCAGTGAAACAGGTCACCCAAAGAAATGGCTAATGCTCCATCCCTGGCAGTATTCAAGACCAGGCTGGACAGTCTTGAGCGACATGGTCTAGTGTGAGGCGTCTCTGCCCATGGCAGGGGTTTGGAACTA
Organism: Psittacus erithacus; assembly: GCA_009867235.2. Lineage (NCBI taxonomy): Eukaryota > Metazoa > Chordata > Aves > Psittaciformes > Psittacidae > Psittacus > Psittacus erithacus. The sequence goes on from WYDI02001754.1 coordinate 46,987, forward strand.
GATGATCTTAAAGCCCTTCCCAACTCCAACCATTCTATGATTCTATGATAAAAAAAAAAGTTAATGTTTTCATAGCATATATATAAATATATTTTTCCTTTTACCTTTGTGAGGCCCAAGGACAAGAAACAAATATTAAGAGTGAAGAATATTAATTAAGAACCTAGTTTTTAAGTTATCAGATTTGGACTAATCCATTGAAGCCCTTAGCCATTATCTAAAGGTACAGTAGGGAAGAAATCAATTTGATCTGAGGACATTCTTTGTAGTTTGCCTTCGCGTTTGGAAGCAGAAGTTACCAGACTCTTGGGGAGGCTTCAGTTCAAAACATGCAGCATAGCTGTAGTCCCAATTACACAGCAAATGGGGCAAGGAAATTTGTCACAACAAGAGCCTGAAAATTATTTCAGTGAGGCTTCAATGCATATTTAACTGTATTTCTATTAAAGAGCAATTTCAGAGATTGCGGCTAGATTTTTAGCTCTTCATTGACAGAAACTTCTCCTTTGCCAATTACCTCTGTACTGAAGTTTCACTTTTACTCCTTCCTTCAATGACGCCGGTGAATGTGAATGAGCTATATATACTCCTGCAGCTATATTAGCTACAGGCTGTTTTTCAATTTTGTTTTTCTCTCCTGTTTTAGATTCTTTTGGTCTTTTTTCATTAGGTTGAGTAATGCGTAGGCCAGAAAGATGCATGTGGTATGATGAGACTCATACCCTGTATTTGGTAGTTGTCTATTAATACTTTTAGGTCATTATATGATCTTTTTTTCTCTTTTTCAGAGACATAAAGCCCCCAAAATTGTTTGTTGCTACTAAAGCTCAGCTTACTTTGAAAATAAGAGTAAAATCTATACAGCCTTTGACAAAACATATACTTTGCTTGCATGCGTTGACACGCGTTTCACTCCACAATTCAGAGAAAATGAGTTATCCAAAATCTTGGATAAAATTAGCTGTTGTTTAGGATGAGCCATAACTACACTGTAGAAAACAATGAGCTAAAGTTTTTTCTCACTACACCTTTCAGAACCTTTGATTGATAAATGAAAAACATTTCCAGTTCTTTTATTCCTTTTATAACATTAATTGAGAAATGGCCAATTAAATCTTCCTCTCTGCCTGTGGGAAAATATTTTCATCTTATCCACCTTGACAGATGGATTACACCAAATGAAAACCAGAGTCTTTTCAAAACGCTACCAAAGGAAAATGTAAACTCCTACTGACAGAAACTGAAACCAGAAGAAAGCAAGCTGAAGATGGATCAGAACTTTCTATTTTTTACTATATTCTTTATTAATATTCCTTGAGGGAAAGCATTTTACTAAAGATTGAGCTGTATAGAAGACAGAATGATGCAAGAGATAGTAAGGAAATTATTTTTCTTCTATGTGTTCAGAAGAGTTGAAGGCATCTGGACGAAAGTATTGCTGTGTCAATGTAAGAATAGGGAATCAAAACTGAATGAATATATTAACTGGATTTTCTTTTAACTCAGTGAAGTTACCAAAGACTTAATATAGCATGCCTTAAAAACCTTTTTGGTTTTATGTAATTCTTGATCTTATTTTAACTAGTCAACACTTATGAGAATGAAAATAAAGAAGCAAAATAAATTTGCATGAAGAAATTCCCTTTTCTTTTAAGAAACTTTCTCTAATTGGTCTTACCATGTAATAGCTGTTTAATATCCTCACCTGAACAGGTTCATCTGTGCTCAAGGTCTCCAGAGTACCTGCCTACCCCTACTACTGGAGTACTTCCACAGTGACGTAAAGACACAGATATTTGATTTTACCATCTCTCATTCCTGTAAGTACTTTAAGCCAAATTATTCACAGAAAAAGCAATCAAACCACAACTAAAATGAACAGCAAATGCCTGAATAGTATATGACAAACTCATAAGCTGAAGTTTCCTCAAATATGATGTTTTATCACATCTGCAAAAATTAATGATTCTTGGAAATAAACCACTAATATTTAAAAGTCAACATTCCTTAAATGCACAGTTCAACTTGTTATACTTATTATGTAAGCCACAGGGAAAATTCATTTTCTGATAGAAGTCCTAGAAAAAGTAAGGAGTAGAGCAGTTCTTCATTTGCTGTAAGATACTAAAGAACATGTCTGGCTTTTCTAGAAGCAACAGGCTCAGATTATCTCCAATGTAGCATTGCGGACTAGGCAGTCTGTTTCAATTTGGTAATTTTCTATGATCTTTTGTTTAGAGTGGATGAGATGTCTGTTGTTCTGTTAAGAATTAACTTTGTAATTGCTTAAAAAAATGCTTAGCCATACCAAGGCCACATGTGTGCCACAGGTGCATTTTAACTGCTTTTTGCAAATGTCTATAATTAATGACTGAGATTCTGGATGTTTAGCCCACTTTATTAAAATGAAGAAAGAGGTGGGGAAAAAAGTATTAAGAACTGCATTTGCTAACGTATCAGACCAATGCTTTATGCATTGTAACCTAAGATTTGTATACATATGAAAGAAATGAATTAAGTCTGAATAGTCAGAGAGAATTAGCAGGGAAAATGAAAGTTAAGTACAGGCAGAGTTTGCTACTTTGGTAACACAGACAATGAAATCATAGGGGTTTTCTGATTCTCATGCTTATTTAAGCGTGCGTATTTTTGTAGGAGGTGCTCATTCTCATATGGCAGTAGTTTATCTTTTTTTTTTTAATTAGAAAAATATCAAAACCAGTAGTTAGAATAAGGCAAGACAAGTATTAGAAAATTGACTCAACTTTCCAATTGAGATTGTTGTAGTCAACCCATCTATAAAGATATTCAAACCAACCGCTTACTGTAAACCAAAAATGATTCAATATTTCTTCCCCTTTCACATACTTTCTATAGATTTTCTCTGTTTAAATACATACAGAAGATGTGCATTAAGAAGCATTTACGCTCTATCACACAACAGGTCTTTGAGTATATTCTGCTGGATATGGATACTGAGAAGAGCTTCTCTGCTTCCAATGTAGAGACTTACCTTTCCCCCTAAAACAGATCTAGAAGAAAAAGCCTTGAACTGTCAAATAACGCAATGTAGGTATACATAAACATTATTCATTAAATGTCAGAAAAGAGGCAATCTGCTTCTCTGGAAGAGTAAGGAAGGTGAAAATTCCTGTTGAAGGGCAGGCATGAAGAAGAAGAATTAAAATACTAAGCTGAACAGTCACTCCTCCATCAGACACTCATAGCTCTCCTACAGCAGAGAAAACCTTCAACTCTCCCATGTTTGTCCTACTTAATTTTTTTTTACCTGTAGTGCTGTTCACTTTTGTATTCAGGGAAAAAGCTATAATTTGAGTTGATGTAGGAAAAGATATTTAGGATTAGAAGTTCCTTTTGATGCCCTCAGCTAAATTTTCATCCAATGGGCTTCATTTACTGTCTTTTTGTCTGAAGGACTGGACCTAAAAAAAATAAATTTGTACACAAAATTCAGAAGCAAAATCTAAATATATTTTTTTTTCCCCTAATATATTATAAACTCTCTTCTTCCAGGCTTCAGTTTTTAATAACTTGTCTTTACAAAACAAAGAAAAAAGCTTGCATACACAACCTTATTTGGGGGTTTTACTGACTTCTGGATATTTTCCTTTGCTGCTCTAGGTGTCTTCTAAGTTACAACTACTACCCCCAAAGGAGGAAAATTTCTATTCATTGTTTAAGCACGTATCTGATGCTTTTGAATCTATTGAACTCGGTTTTATCCTTGAAAATGATGCACGTACAAGTGAATGACAACGCCAGTTTCACAGAAACAAAAACCAAAAGCCATCAGAATCTATGAAGAGGCTTTCATTATCTTCAGAAGACTAGATCAGATATCAGGCCAGCAACAGAATCAAGAATTACTCAACTCAGGTAAGGCAAAAAAGCAAGCAGAAATACACTCACAAACTGAGATTCAATTATGGTTTTGCATTAGATGGAGGAGCATGTATGAGGAAGAGTGGCAGTCTCCTATATCTCTCAACCTCATTAATCTTTTCTTTGCAAAGAGATAGGTGGGTTTATAATAAGATGAGCGTAGAATACTGCTTTTCTGATTAAACAGTTGCTCTTTTATGCATGATTACAAAAGGCAGAAATGACCAAGAATCAGGACATATGTCCTGAGGGGCTTATTTTGGGATGGATTTTTTATGTAGCATATTATTAATTTAATATTACTTACCTTAAAATATAGCCCAAAACTTCAAATATTGTGTACTATAAAAATACATATTCTGATACTAGAAAACGTTTTTGTGGCTTCAAAGAAATTTTCAGGTCATCATTCTGAAGGAGCTACACATTGGTTCACCTTTCTGAGTTTCACTTTCATCTTAAACTGAAGATCAGAAATTCAAGGTATGTGGCCAGATATAATTATTGCTTAAGGAGGTCATGTGGCTTATAAGGGTCAATGCAAGATTAAAAAATGACCAAGGGTACCACAACAGAATGCAGTACAGCTACATATATGCATGGCTCTTTTTTATTCTTAAAAACTTTGGGGGAAAATACAAAGTTGCATGTAAGTTTGCTCAAATATATCTGGTATATTCTGTTTGTCTCTCTTTACAACTTCTGTAAGATCCCTTTCCTAAGATTCTGTATTAATTCTGTTTGTTATTACAACGGAAGTTACTTACTTAGCGAAACAATATATTATGACAACAGAAATATCACTGTAGCTCTGTGATTTGTTGCCCAGTGGTGGCTAAAACTTTCTTAACTGGCATATCTGTTTTGAAAAATAAATATACTATTGTAGTAGCAGAAGGAAGCACAAGACAAACAGTAGAAATATTGAAGGAATCATTCTAAAAGTAAAGCTCTGTCATCAATCAATACCTTTTAACTCATCGATGATCTTACATCTTTAGTAAATGATTTTTTTTTTATATACCGACTGGCTTTTGTTGTTACAGGATTTTAAATTTATGCTACTCAAAGCCTGTACTTATCACAATAGAATTAGGTTCATGCTTGACATTTTAAATTCCAGGCATGAGAGCAGAAATAATATGGATTAATATATACCTTATGATAATTTGAACTTCAAACACAGTCATGTCAAAAACATATACCATGGAATTCCTTATCTGTTGTAACACAGCGTAATTTACTCTTCCAATTCACTTTGAACATCATGGGCTTTTGTTTGTAAAATATGATCTCAAAAACACAATGCTACAAAATGTGAACAGTAGTTTTGTATGAGTTTTTCAACACACAGTAGTATACGCAAAGCAGTGATACTTTCTTATATTGAATATATACTTTGAGGGTTAAAGGAATAATAGGCAAGCTTTACCTTCTAGATAAATATGACCATCACATTTTACATCACTAATTCAGAATGAGGTATATGAACAGTAAGACCACTCTCTTCATCACTCCAAAATACTGAAATAAAACCAGACCTGGAAAGAACTCTCTGTAAATCTGTTCTTCCCCTTTCCCTCTCAAAAAGAAGGATTACATCAAAATTAGAATAAACTTTTACCCCAAAATGAAAAGAGCAGAATGTTTTTTTCTAGAGCTGCGGATTCTCAGCAATCCCTAGGTTTTGCTTCTCTGCCTAGAAAAGTTTTTCCCTTCTGGTCTTAATGATGAAAAGAAGCTTTTGCCCTGCTTGATATTTCTACATCGTATTTCCAGTAAATTGAATCTAAAACAGGGAATGGAAATGCCACATGGGCATCATTCTTCCTGAAAAATGTTTAACAAGTAGCTGACTGGAGATACCCTTGCTGCTTTATCTACTTTATATCTTATTTTGTTCCAAAACAGGAAACCATGTCTAATTTTTAAAAGGAAGATTATACTGGTTAATTCTATTGCTGGAGCTGTCTGAAGGTTTTTGATTTTACAAGTATAAATCTTTATGTTTTTCTGTATATACTAAATGAAGCAATGGCTTGCAGATGGATTTTTTGGTTCTTACTTTAAACAAACCTTTCTGCATAAACATGGCTTCTTTTTTGCCCACTTGGACAACAGCTGAAGTCATACACAAAAATGTCAGTTCTTTAAACTGCAAAGTGTATTGGAGTATCCAAACAATAGTTAGACTAGCTGTATATTAAGAAAACTTCTGAAAGTGTAAAACTATGTTACGGGTTAAGTTAGATGCAGCAGAGAAAAAAACCAGTTAAGCTTATTAACTGTCTCAATTGTTTTTTCTGTTTGCCACCCCCTTAACTGCTAGTGGAGCCTAATACACAGTGTACAAGACAGAGCAGGTAGCACTGGCTCATTCTTGCAGCTGCTTTTCAGCTGAAAAATCCTAACATTTTTTAAAGTTATCAGAAAATCTTAGAAAGCCTAGAGGAGCTGGAGGATCATGTCCTTGAATTAAGGGCTTTGATTTGCACAGATACTTGTGTCACCAGTACAAGAGCTTTCAGATTTTGAAACCTGTTAAAACCTTAATGACTAAGGATTACATGAGCTGCCTGTCCAACTTTGTTATTTTTCTGTTCTAGAAAACTCTACAAAAGGTGCTGCTTTGGCTTCTCCTTAGCTTATGGCATCTTTATAATTCTGTGCTCTTTCTTTCATCCTTATTACTAAATCAAAATACTGCAAAAATAAAATACAAATCATTTTGATTTTCCATTCATCTGGGTGCTCAAGTCTCATGTCTGTATCTTTCTAAATTCATAAGGACCAGAAAGGGTGTCTGATAAAGAATTAAAATAGTTAGGGACAAAAGAAGGAAACCTACCTATACCATTTTCACCAAGCATTCACTTTACTTCTATATGAAAATAGGGCTGCTTGATACATATTTTACAGAGGATGAAGCTAAACATCTCACGAGGGAGAAATTGCTCCAGTGTTTCTGAGTAGTAACATATTCATAAATCAGGAATTATATGTGAAAAAACAATACATACTTTCTGCAGGTCCCCTTTTCTGTGGTCACTGTTAGGAAGGGTCCTCTGAGAATAACTTTTTTGATAAGAAGGATGAATATTCACTTATTAGTAAAACTATGGATTTATTTATCATTATTATTATTATTAGTAGCAACAGTAGTAGCAGTAGTATTATGGCAGTACATCTGCCCTGCTGCAGATATGCATACATGTGTCAGGGCTTTATTAGGCATCTTTTAAAATATTTAAATTTAAGATGCTGTCCTGGGTTCAGCAGTAGCAGTCATTTTTCTCTTTCTTAGTAGCTGGCGCAGTGCTGTGTTTTTGACTTTCAGTCTGGGAACAGTGCTGATTATACCAATGTTTTCAGCTACTGCTTAGAATGTTTAGACCGACAAAGGACTTTCTGAGCCTCATGCTCTGCCGTGGGAGGAGGGAAAGCTGGGAAGAAGCAGAGACAGGACACCTGACACAAACTGACCAAAGAGGTATTCCATACCACAGCATGCCATGGCCAGGATATAAATTGGGAGTTACCAGGAAGGGCTAGCTCTCTGCTCGGTCAGCGGGTGGTGAGCAATTGTATTCTCTTCCCTTGTTATTTCCCTTATCATTATTATTATTGGTGGTAGCAGCAGTGGTTTGTGTTATACCTTTGTTACTGGACTGTTCTTATCTCAACCTGTGGGAGTTACATTATTTCCATTCTCCTCCCCATCCCTCTGGGAGCGGGGAGGAGTGGTAGGACAGGTGGGGGGTGGGGAATGAGCAGGCTACATGGTTTTCTAATTTATGACTAACCTTAAACCACGACAGTTCTTTTTTGGTGCCCAACATGGGGCATGAAGGTTGAGGTAACGACTGATCTGATCAGAGTGTATCTAATTGTATTTGTGATAAGTATTCATTGTTTTGGATTAATAGTCACTCGTCACAATGCTGATTTACTGGCTCTCAAAGTTGTTGCTCTGGATCTCACAGGCTCAGCATGTTGTACCTTACAGCCGGTATTTGTTGTCCTAGCGCTTCTCGAATGGGGGGTTTGGGCTAAGGCTCTTGTCTTATTGTACTTTATAGTAATGACTTGTCATACAATAGACTCATTTATCACGAAACTGATCCGGCTTGCATTCCCAGTGTGATCGCCGCTTCTATACTTTGGGATGTATATAATAGAAGTGTGTAGCAATTGCACATCTTTTTTCTCCTTCTTGGGTGGCCAACCTGTGAAGGAGAGATTCTCTTACCCTCTCAGTGCCCCCACCTGACTGTTTACAACATCATTTGAGAGTTCTGAAGGTTTTGAATGGCCTTTGAGTACCTTTGAGACCTGTTTGCTGATTGTGGGGGG
>WYDI02001755.1:0-32721 GCA_009867235.2 Psittacus erithacus
CTCTGCTTCCTCCCAGCTTCCCCTCCTCCCTGGCAGAGCATGAGACTCAGAAAGTCCTTGGTCAGAGTAAACATTACCGAGCAGTAGCTAGAAACATCGGTGTTATCAGCGCTGTTATCAGCGCTGTTCCCAGGCCGAAATTCAAAAACACAGCACTGCACCAGCTACTAAGAAGGAGAAAAATGACTGCTACTGCTGAACCCAGAACAAAAGTGTATTCATATGCAAAAAGTTTATAAAATTTCACTCTGGGAGCTCTGAGAAGACAAATGTTTAAAAGCATGTAAAGGCATGAGAAGTGAGGAAAAGGCAGTCTGAGTCTCATCTTGAGTGTAACATTTGTTGCTACAACTTAGTCCCATGAATTCTTATTTAAGCATGCTCTGAAAATGTGGATCTAGTTCCCATTGGATTAGGTGTGTCTTTCTTTTGTTTGATGCAATGCAGTCCTTGTGCAATCAGGAATTTTACTGTGCAAACCCACCCAAACTACATGGATTATTAATGGCAGTAAAAGGATTAATTTAAAATGCCCTTGAGAAGGTCAGAACAACCTCTTTTGAAAAGCAATGCAGAAACTTAATATGTAATCAATTTTGCTTATTTTTTATTGACACTGAAGTAAGCTATGCCTGATGAATAGAAGTTGTGCAACTGCTTACAATGCTGTATGCTTTGTATGCGGTATTTACTTAAGTCCTTCTAAAATGGCTTATCAGAAGTCGAGTATATGACATTTCTGATGGGATCTGGACCACAGGTTAGGTGACGGTCTGCAGGCTGCAAGTAGGTACATCCTAAAGAAGAAGTAAGAAGTTTGAATTATGTCTGTAATTGCTCGTGAATAATAGACCATTTCTCTTGCTTATGAGGAGGAAAAGGCTTACAAGGATGATAGCTTCCATGTTTTCAGTGAAATGTGATTTCTTGTCTCAAAATTTGATTTTTTTCACTCAGCTAGAAGATATTGGTGACTGAGGGACAATAGCATATCAATGGTTTTATTATAGTAACCTGATCTTCCTTTGTAAGAAGCAAGGCCCAGAAAATGAAGAATTCTGGATTTTCAGGTTGTGGGGACAGTTTTGGAGCTGGTTTGGGAAAGAAATTATAATGCCATGGACCTAGACACTGATAGTGGCATCACAAGAGTCAGTGTGCTACAACAGGGGGAATTGTGAGTGCACTGAAGGCAATATTGAGGGTTAGTTTGAGCTTTTTCCTATTCTGTTCACTGGCACCGGGAGATCATCCAGTTCTTTTTGAAATATAACCACTCTGAGGAAATAGCACAGTGGTGTTGTAGTGTTTTAACTCACAACTGAAGGGGGCCTGATGACCTTCCAACTACAGGGCAAGTTCAATTTTGCGTATTTTGGCTTTCAAAGGGTACTTGATAATGACTAGTCTGTTCTGGATAGTGGCATAGGGATTAACATTGCTCTTCTAAGGATTTAGTAGGTGGTATGATTTTCTGACTTGTTGCAAACAGGAAACGCAGGTTGGAAATAGGTTGAGGAAGCAGTCTGTGGTATTAGCCAGTACTGTGGATAGGATGGGATGAGCTGGATGAAAAGGACATTACTGCTGGCAGACTGTTCTTAGGGTAATTCTGGACAAGCCAGAAATAGAGCAGTGAAAATGAGGAGGAAGATCAGTCAAAGCATGTTGCAGATTTAACTAAACCAGCTTTGAGCTGCGTAGCTTTGGAACTGCCATCAACACAGCCTCAACAGCGCTGACTATAGTTATGTCAAAAAACTGGACAAGGAGGGATGGAGGATAGAGGTTGTTCTGTTCCTGTTGCCAGTCTCATGAGCTGCTGTGAGTCACAGCTGATGATAAAATGGACTCTAGATTTTTTTTTTTTTTTTTTAAGACAGTAGGATGAACCAAAATGGGGGAAAGGCTGCTGAATACTGTTGTAATGCATGTTGCGTGTCTGTCATTGAGCATAAATGAAGGTTTAGCCTTTAGGTATAGAATAGGAAATTGGATTTGAAATCAGAAGGGACAAGGAAGAGCTGCTTTAATGCTATCACCTCAGTTTTCATCCTTGTAAAATAAGGCTTATATAGCAAGAGGGAACACATCATTTTTACATGCCACTGTAGACAGCATTAAACTTTGAGGTATAATTATGGAGCTGGTAATGAAGCAGCACCCTTGGATCTTAGAAACTTTGAATTTGTAACTCTGGCATTTTATGTCAGAAATTCTTCAGAAAAGCTATTGCTGAATTAGGCTAACTTTTTAATTCTGTTTAGCAAGCGCAGCACATCTCTTCAGAAATTCTTCTCATTCCTATGTGTTACTAATTTCAGTAACATTCCTTTTCATATCAGGTATAGATATAGCATTTGTGAGGTATATAGGAGAAATCTGTTTGTGTTTAACAGACTGTACAACGAAAAATCGAACTCTGCAAACTCTTTGTGCAAGAGGACTTGCATTTTTTCCTGAATGCTCAAAACCATTACCCTCCCCCCACAACTTGAATGTTTTTCTCTATTGTTCATTGTACCCAGGAAAAATAAGATTCTGTGGTTTATAATTCATTTTTATTTTTTACCCACATAAACCATAGGGTGTTTTTTGTATCTACTTTTAAAAAACACTCCATTTTTAGTCCCCCAAATCAACAGTGGAACGCTGATATCTAAAAGGTTTTTCAGTACCTTTCTTAATGGAAGTAACACACAGTGCTTTGAGATCCATATTCTTTAGATAGCATGGCTACTCATGATACTGTGCAGAAGGGTAACTGGTATGACAGCCTGCTTCTCTGAAAGATAAAATGTCGGAGAGAATACCAGTTACTCTCCCTTCTCTCTTAAATAGGTTCTGCTGATGTGCTTTAGGAATTGTATAGCAAAGTTTCATGCCCTTCAATCACCCAGATTTGATAGACTTATAACAAGATATTTTTTGTGAATGACAAATAAATTCTAGGATCTGAATCTCAACCTTGCAACTTCTTCACCAGTGGCAAGGTTTGAAAAGTAGGTGATCATGAATATTATGGAGAATAATCCAAATTATTCCCTGTTACCATGGTGGCTTTGCCGTGCTAAGAGAAGTAAAGCATAGTTTGTTTAGTATGGAAATGGAAGTAGCAATTTATACCACAAATGGCATAATAAAATTATTGTGCAAGGAAAGCTTTTGTCCTACCTTTTGATACTCATGAGTAGCTTCTCAAATTGTGCTTCCAGAATACCTTGTGGCACAGCCTAGACTCTTTTGGATCCAAGACTCTTGCTTTTCTCTGGCCTGTTCTTTGTATATTCCCTCTTCAGAATATACCCCACTTTATAACCCCTGCATGGCAAGCCTTTTGCATCAAGATATCTGTTGTGTGATTTCTTTGGATTTTTCTCTGAACGGGTTGCAGAAGTAGTCTAGGCAAGCAAGACATTTGCCCAAAGCAGCAGCCATCATTGCCCAGGTCTCCTCTGATACGCCCGAAATCAAGACTTCGCGAAATTTGCTCGTCTACTTTGGTTACATTTGGGCACATTTTAAGCATGATTTTTAATTAGTTTAAAATTACACCTCTCTTTTCCACATAGTTTCACAGTAGTGAATAAAATTTGTAATTTTTTGAGTAAGATTTTTTTTTAAATATAACCACCATTGTTCAGAATTTCCTTCAGAAGCTCAAAGAAACGTTAAAAAAAGTTTCCTAGGTGAATACAGCAACTGCAGTCCATTTCAGACCAACAGCCCAACCACACATAATCTTTTGACTTGAATGTATTAAAATATTGAAGATAATGCCCTCTTGATGGTGCTTCATGATGAGAAAGCATTCCTCCCTTTCAACAAGTGCCTTTGCATTTATTTTACTGCAGCATTCTCTAAAAGATTGCTAATGTGGAGCTTTATAAAAAATCCTTTCTGCACTGCTGTAAGAGCAGCTTAATGGACATTTCTGGGAGGGCATGCTGATGGGAAGATATTTATAGGAAGCATCAAGGGGTGCCTGACAAACTGAGGTGCATGGTTTGGCTTTCAAGTGAGGGGTGGGAACAGAGAGGAGTCTTGATGCTGGTGAACAGACAGTTTGCTGCTGTACTAGCGCTAGCACACTCTGTGCCTACTGTTCCCAGCCCACCCACTATGTTCTGAGGAGAGCTCGGCTCCTCCACTGCTATAAACATTGCTCCAGCTGTGTGAAGCCGGTTGAGTGGCTGCAGTAGTTGCTGGAAGGCCAACCAAGGCCAGCCTTAATTATGCAGACTTTTCAGAGAAAATAACTTGAAAGTTCCCAACACTGAGCAAACAAGGATTTCCTCTTAACCCTGCTATAGCAGAAAATGCTTTTCCTGAAGGAAGAGTTTTTTATTTTCAGAATGGCTTTTCTTCCTGAAAGCCTTCACTGACCCAGCAGTTCTACCTGGCTGTGCCTCTGAACCCAGCCTTTTTTGCCAAGTATCTTCTGTCTTACAGAGGAAGAGTCCGCCATACAAAATTCTGCACTACCTTTTAGGTAAATAAGGCTGTAGAATTTGGTTTTGTTGCTGTTTCTCAATTTTTTTGAGACATGCACTGTGGTGTATTTGGGAATACCAGGAATCTGTTCTGTAAACTTTAACAGGTATCTTTCACAAATGCACGTTCATGTGTCCTTTCCTTTAGTCGTGCATTTGTTTTGTGGAAACCACCAGATGTGTAACACTAGCTTTCAGGGAGTACCTTTTGTGGCAGGGGGAGACTGAAGACTTTCTGTGCAGTTGTTTAGCATGGCTGGTGTTTAAGGCAATTGTTTCTTGTGGTTTGGATGGTTCTGTACTGTTGTAGGAACAAGAGAGGCACATTGAATTAATTTTTATATATAAACTATAGATTTCTTTTAAATTAATGAAACTGAGAAGAGAATTACATGTTAAAAATTTCTAGGGTTCATCAGCCACAATCTGTTATTTAAGTGAACTTGATGTTGGGGCATAAGTAAGGCATTAGATGAATCTGGGTTTCTTTGAGCATAAGCAGAATTTTGGACCTGGAAAGGACTGTAAATGCAAGATAATAGCAACCAAATGGAGTGAGGTAACACTCTGTAATAAAAAAGCTGACAGGAAGCATTATTGCCATTGTGGATGTATGTTGCAGGTAATATAAGCGCTTAAATAGTTGTATCATGCCCCTCTCCCCAGATGGTTGCTGCTTAGAAGCTTGCTTCCTTCATGTATACAGTGAGAACAGGGGTCCTATTGTAAGCCCATTGCTGGAACTTCTCTAATCCTGGCTTTTGAATTTGAGCTCCTAACTGGGAGGGTTACTGGTGGTCCTCTTCTCCTCTGAAGATGAATCTGATATGGGTTCACACAGTTGCATGGAGGGAGAAAAAGCAACTATACTTCCAGTAGCACTTAAAATTTCCTCTGGTTTGGTAATGACTTTAAATGGTGACTCTCACTGAGGGCAGGGAGGGAAATAATTGATAAAGCTACAAGGGGTTGAAAGTTCAAGTTACAGGAAGGATCGGTGATGGAATAGCTCATGATCAATATGTGGTATGTTGACAAATACTGAGATTTAAAAATGCACATCATAACTGGTAAGACTCTAAAATGCTTTATATATGTGGCCTGAAATGTCAACAAAAAACATATATTGAGTTCTGGGAACTAGCGATTGCAGTACTTAACAGAGGTTTTATGGTATCTCTGTGGGACATGGTGGAAAATAACTTGATGGAATTCAAATGAAGATTGCTTAAGAAAACATTTACTTTAGTGACCTGCACAAACTTGGACAATTATGTAACACCTACTTGAAACTCATCTGTATTTCAGCTATCACCTGTGATTCTTCTTCTTTCTTGACTTCCTGTAATTAATGTTAAACACTTGCTGCATTCTAGCTGAGTGGAGGTTGTCTTCTTGGTGACTTCAGGAATTTTTTGCGTTTATTTGAAATACGTTATAATGGAAAGTGGATTAAACCCAGAATTATAGCACAAATTCTGTAATACAGTGATACTGAAAAATTAGTACATCCTGACATCTTTGTCCGTTTTACCAGAGCTTAATCAGTGCTGTGGTGTTCTGCTCCCTGACAGCCTTGGGGTTCAAGTTCAGGCAATTGGTTATTGGTAACCAGTTGCCTAGCAGATCCTCCAATATGGCAAACAGTTATTAAATGCTGTTTTTTCCTCTCTGATGTGTGTGCTATCAGCTTTTCTCAGAGGCATGTGTGTTTAATTTGGATGGGGCTTTGAGCAAACTGATCTAGGGAAAGGTGTCACTGCCCATGGCAGGAGGGTTGGAACTAGATGAGCTTTAAGGTTCCTTCCAACCCAAACAAGTCTACAGGCTATGCTGATGTTTGTGGTCTTTTTCTATTTTATCTTTTTCATTTTTTTCTTTCAATAAAAGACATAGAAATAAAAAAACAACCAACCCCATGCTTATTCTATTTGCATTTATACTATGTGAGAGCACTCTCCTTTTGGGCAGTAAACTGCTTTGCTCTTTCCCCTTTTGATAAGAGCTAATTAAGGGTTTAGCCTTTGTGCCATCCACCTTTTTAGTGAGGTGTCTTCAGCTTTTACAGCCATTATTCCTTTTTTCCCTTCCAGAACATTTACACCAGTTTAACCTCTCCTGTTGCCTCCCTTGTTCCAGATCTTTTTCTTGACAGTTGGGCCACCTTTTTAGAATAAAGGCTATTTCCTTTCCATATGTATGTAAATGTTTCCACATATAAAGCATTAGCTCTTTTACTAACTGCATTTGATGGATACTGCCCCTTGCAGCAGAACACAGTTTCACTGAGGGCTTGTATTTCATATAAGTCTGTACACTGAAGACTACATGCTGTAGTTATGAATGGCTTTTGCTAGAGCTCAGACACGGCTCACCACTCAGGGGTAGCAGACTTTAACCATTCCTCTTTGTGAGTTTCCTAGTATGTTCTTGTGCTTTGTTCTTCTCAGGCCTGTGATGAGGTATACACGACTGCCTCATCAGCAGTGGTACCAGAAACTGGGACTTGGAGACATTATATCCTGGTTAGCTGCCATGCCATTAGTCTTTTCTAGGAAAGGCTATTTCTTAATCACTGTCTATGGTGAGAAAAAGGTGTAGGATTTTCCAGCCCTTAGTTAATTTAAAGTAGAAGCAGCAGTGGCTTCACTGGAGCTTGGTACAAAGGGACACTACAGAAGTGTGAACCTCCTGATTAACTGTTTCAGTGCAGGTGAGCCAATTCTGTTTTTCTCAGCGACCTTTCTGCATGTGAGATTTCATCTCTTCCTGCTTACTTATGTTTATTTTGGGGGATTCATACTGAGAATAAAGTGGCCCAAAATACACAAATGGGGAGAAATAAACTGCCTGTGGTAGCTCTTAGCTGCAAATAGAAAGCTAAAGCTGGAGTGTTTTCTCACTTTATGCACAATATCTGTGGCTTTGGGAAGCTCATGAAGTATAATCTGAATTCAGGTATGTGTTTTGTGAGCTCTTGCATGGCATTTGCTAGAGAGAAGAGACTCCAGAGAAGCTTCCTGAAGTGGTGTGTTGTTTCTAATTGTGAACCTTTTTCTCACCTCTGACTTTTCTTAGGGGAACTAGAACAGCAGGCATAAACATGGGATCTCTGTGTTGATTAAATGATGTGGCAGTTCTGTCCCAGCTCCTAACTGCAGTTTGCCTTCTAAAAATGACCCAAAAAATAATCCTACAAAAGTCAGCTTGCTGTTGAGCGTAGAAAATTTGATTGCATATATCTGGTTCAATAGAGTTCCAGCAATACCAAATGAAGATTTGAAGGTGCTTGCTTGATTTGAATGAATTTGAGAGCTTTAGGAATGCTTCCAGAACAGCTGAACAAGCAAGCTCCACACATCTCAATAATGCCATTTATTATGTTTTAACATCACCACTGAGCAATTTTTGATATTGTGTGATATCCAGTTTTAATTCTGCTTGCTTGAGTCCATCCACAGCAGATCTCTACAGCCTGTCAAGTGACCTTCCTAGATGGATAAGCTACTCAATGTACCTTGGATGAAAGAAACAAGAGTGTAGCTTAAAAACTATCTTAGAATCTGAGTGGAAAAAAATGAGTGGAAAGGTAGAATTTAATTGCCATTTTCATTTTTGCTACTTTGTTTATGAAGGAGTCATAGAATCATAGAACCCCCTGCCATGGGCAGGGATGCCTCACACTAGACCATGTCACCCAAGGCTCTGTCCAACCTGACCTTAAACACTGCCAGGAACAGAGCATTTACCAATTCTTTGGGCAACTTTAATGTCATTCAGTATTGTACTGTATTTAGAATGAGTCCTTCTAACCAAATGGTATCTTTTGTGTTACAATTGATAGAATTTTACTGGGCTAGTCTGGATGTTGTTTGAACTGCAAAGAGTTAATGTTCTGTTGGAAAAATTCTTGAGTGTAGTGCAATATATGTACAAGTAATATACAGCAATGAAGGCACAGTCCCTGCAGGGGAATGAGGAGTAAGGGCAAAAATGGCACAGGAAAATTGAACAATAGACACTAGACCATGTCCTATTTAGCCAGCGATATGTTTAACCATTGCTTACCCAAAGGGTGCTTTATACAGCTTAACTGCTATCTAAAAAGAATTGCTAAGAACTTTGTGAGAGGTTTTCTGCTCTCAGCTATGAAATAGGAAGTAGTAGTAGTGGAAGACTCCAATTGGAGACAGACCTGCTCAGCAACCAAAATATTTTTTTTCCTTTTTTCCTTTTTACTCTGTATGTTTCGTATTCTTTCTAGCTAAGGAAACCTTACTGGCCTCCAGTGTAGTTTCAGCAGCTGGATTAGTTCCAAAGGGTTTAGGCTCAGACAATCAGCATTTAAGACTCTCAGTGAAACTCTGCTGACAGCCACAAAATGTGTGTTTGTCTCTGTCTCTCCAAACCACGATGTCATTCAGCCCAGTATTTGGCCAGTGTTGGATTGCTTGTTTCCTTCATTGTTTGTGCAACTTTTCCATTATAATTTCTGTCAGTGGTGAGGTCAGATGGCAATGATGACATTCTTGGCATAGTTTTTTTTTTCATATCCTTAAAAGAAAATAATCCCATAGTAGCACTTAATGCAGTTTCAGTATTGCCTTATTTGTCCTACTGGCTTGATGACTTGTACTGCTCATCCAGCTACTGTGAATACAGCCAGGCAAATGTCACAGGGTGGTATTTGCTGTTACTTGAAAAAAGTTTTCCTTGACCTCTCATATTTGCTTTCTGTTCAAGATTTTATAGGCAAATTTTTATTCCTGGTAAGGGAAGAAGTGATGGAAACATGGAATTGCACAGATGTGTGTGTCAGCAAAACAGTAAGTGTGCCAGTTAGTGCAGTAGAGACAGAAACAACTACTACAAGAACTTGAGATGATCACACAGCACAGACCTGAATATGAACTGTTGTAAGTAACAACAGCAGTTGCCAGGATTAATGTCTTATGAGCGACCAATGGACAGAGGGACACTGCATGAAATGCAGGTGTTGATCTAGTGGCAGTTAAACTGGCAGTCTGCACATCTGCTGTGAACTGAAACTGTTTCTGATTTATAAATGGTTGCACCTTTATTATGATGCATTTCTGACAATGCCAGACCTTAAAACTAAATCGTAACTCATTAAATCATAGAAAACTAGCGCTTTGGATAAGGTTGTGCAGCCTTTCAAGGCATTTGTTCAAATGACAGAAGACTGAAAAAATCTGTTGTTACATCACACTCACAGAATTTCCTACTTGAGAACAGTGACATGCTGACTTCTGAGAGCTTGTCTTGACCTTTTCCAGCACATTGTAAGAACAACTTGGCTCGTGGATGCATCAGGGAATTAATGGAATATTTTCAAACAGATCATTTTATTGCAGTGGAGAAAAAATTCATCATGCATGTAAGAGAACCAGGAGACAACAGCTATTCTGTGTTGCTTCTTGCAGTGTTATTGCCATCTTGGCAGAGAGAATCCATCACATCTTTTGTATCTACATTAAATTTAGGAAGGCAACCCTGACCTTTCATGCCTTGACCTAAAAAGTGCTGAATACCAGGTTAAATCCCAAAAGCTGATGTTGGTGTCAAAGCTAGTGCTGTGCTAGTTTACTCTTGCTGCTCACAGAATATCTAGCATGTTAAGAAGTTTGGCTCAGGGACTCACGTATTTGATACTAAGTGCTACAGTTGTTAATGTGTAGAGTGCTTATTGTTTTTTGAAGCTACCTGTTTTCTACAAACACTGGCCTGCCCAGCTGTCTGTCTTCTCTAATTTTCATTAAAAGAAGTACTTCCCAAGTCATCAGTTATTTCTCCTTCCCCAGACATGTGAACTTTTAAAAGTAGTTGCTCCCTTTTCTCTCTTATTCCATGTGATTCCACTGATTGTCCAACACTGCCTTCCCAAGCAATATTTTCAGGAATGTCGGAGTCCACTTTTCTTTGAAAATTGACAAGATTAAAAATTACAGAAAAAACAGGCCAATGGTAGTTTTCCTCATATACTAGAGGTGGATAGAAGTGTGAGTGCATGATAGGAAGGAAGTGTGTTGATCCTAGGAACAAAGTTGGAGTTTTATTGCTACGACTGGTGGGGAAAAAAAAAACCAATATGCAAACACCCAACAAACAGCATCTGAGGTTCAAATACTTGCTCTCAATTATTTGCAATATGAGTTATCAATCAGAGTTACCTTTTGGCATTGAACTTCTTCATGTAGCAGTCAGACCTCTCTGATCAGAACTACTTTGTATTATTTTCAGGCTGTCTTGCCTGTTCATTTTCTGGCCCTTTAGTCCATGCTCTCTGCTGCCTTACCTAGAATCAGTCTGTCCAATATTCAGGAATTTTCCGTGCTGTATATTTTTTGATTTTTTTCTAGACACACCTCTTTAGATTTTCATTGTTCCCTTATATCTCTATGGATAACCCACCTCCTGCCTGCAGCCATGATTATCATCAATATATTTGTCTTTTTTATGTGCTTTGTCATGATGAATCTTTGTGTAAAAGAAGTTGAATGGCAGTATTGTCTTTTTTGAAATAAATTTGGAAGGGCTGAGACCCTCAGGCATCAAATCATCATTTGAGAAAGACACAAATGTGTGTACAATAACTACTTTTAACAGGACTGGGTTGGTTAATTAGTGACCTCGCACCTAAACACAGCCTAGCCAGCAAAATGAATGGTGACTAAGACTTTTTTGTTCATTGCTTATCTTCCCACCCAGTTTCATTATCCTCTTCTTAAGTGCTTGCATATCTCATTATCACCACGTATTTGTGAGTGGGCTTCTGAGACGTTCTGAGTGTTTATGGAAGGTTTAACTCCTTCTGCAGTGTTTTAAGAGGCCAGGTGGACTAAATTAGCTTAGCACCTTGGCAAGCTCTGTTATACACAGGCAGCTTGAGGTGCCTTCTCTTCAGCTCACTTCGGCATGATCCATAGTTTTCTTCTGTCTTCCTTCTAGAAGTGTAGGCACTTCTCTGTGATATACAGCAATTGTGCCAACACTTAACTGAGTGTTTTTATTAATAAAGGTGTCAAATGAGAAATGTCGAATGGCTTTTTTGGGGGGACAGGTAGAGCTTTTGTAATGGGAGCATGGACTACGAATACTCTTCCAGCTCTTACCAGCAGGTGTCACAATGTCGACAGTAAGGAAGAGATAAGGTTGGTAACTGTTGGCGCGGGTTTTTTTTCTGTTTCCAGACAATATTTAAAGATAATAAATGTCAATACTAATAAACAAACAAAAATCATTCTGTTTTCAGAGACAACTCATATAACTTGTATAGCTTGACAGTTTTTTCTAAAATAAAATTCATGGTATGTACAAGCCTTTGCAAAGCAAGTACCTTATTTGTACTGCTTAATCTTAAGGTCTGCCCATTTTTTTCAATCTTCTGCTCTCTTTACATGTAGCAGATGTTACTGGTAACAAGGTAATAGCAGGTTATCATAAAATAATTTGTTTCTTAGAAAATCTTGGCAAAACACAATGCTTTTTGTGTGCCATGTGACTGATAAACATTAGTCTTCTCAGTGGGCAGAATAAACTTCCATTACCAGAGAAGTCTGTATGCAAAACTATGCAGCAACTTAAACATATTAAAATACTTTTTCTGTTCTGTTGGTTTTCTATGTTGAGTACACTTTTAACGGCCTTTCACATACCTTAATACTTTATTTACTACAGCAGTAGCCAGTTCCTGAATATTCTTCTTGTAAATTAATTAAAGCCAAAGGCCAAATAAATAAAAAATGTGGAGGGACCATTCGGAAAATATCTCAATCATCTTCCTTAATTGCCTACAGCAGAACAAGCACTGGATTTGGAACATACAGTGACAATGTGAGTAGGCAGCACAAGTAATGCAGTGGAATATTGTAAAGAAATACTAGCTGCAGTAAGAGAAGTAAAAAGCCTGTACTTCCTTTGGGTTTGAGTCTTCAATGAAAAGGAACTTCCGGCTACTCTTCTAAAGGAACTGATGTTCCTTGTCTCTGGTAACATGAAATTACAAAACAGTGTTCTGCAATGTAGAAGTGGTGTTTTTATAATGCCTGAAATAAAGTATTGCAGATCCGTATGTCAGTGTAAATGCTCAGGGCTAGCCACACTTTGCTTTAAAGGCCGGGGTGTTACTGCACATCCTATCATCTCTTCTGTCCTATCAATCTCGGTGAGTCAGCCTTCAGCCTATTTACATCTGAAAGAAGACTTAAATTGACACTAAAGTATACGCTGTCAATCCATGGATTATTACTAGTGCTGATATGTGCCAATTATATACTGGGTAATCATAATAGAAAACATGTGGAACAGCTTGTGCTATTTTTAGTAAAACAGAATTACTTTGTGTTCATTTACTGGCACTGCAGCCACCCTTTCTGCTGTATTTATAGATAAAAAACATTGGCGAAGGTTATCAACTGGGATGTGCACTTGAAGTAAGAGGCTAATCCCAAGCTGGCCTGTGTTGTCCCTGGGCAATGTGCATAAATCACCGTGTGATCGCTGCTTCTTTTTGCACTTGGGCAGGTGTGCTTTGCCAACCAACGGCCAGAGCTTCTGCTTCAGTGCTGAGTTTAGAACTCTTGTGTACATTAACATTTACTTCCACAGAGAAGTAAAAGACCCTGTAAACAGAGCTACAAGGAAGACGAGATAGACAGAAGTCTTTTCAGTAGCACTAATATCACTGAGATGACAGAGAGCTTTTAAGGCCTGACTCAACTGTACCATTCCCAAATGCATTTCCCTCAGCACTGCTGGTTCAGCTGAGATTTGGCAGATTATGTAGAGTAATAGGAATTTTACATCTATTTCTGAAACAAAATAACTGCATCTTCTCTATGATACTATCTTTCAGGAATGGCAATTACTGTTTATGATGTGCTCTCTGAACAGTGATTTTTGGAGTAATTTCTCAGAGTAACCTTCTGATCATCTAATTGAAACAATGAAAAGTGTGAATAGGAGATCACCAGTTATTGTGCAAACTGGTACACTGTCAGCACTGGTGGTTGTTCATTACATGTGTATGTGCTCACTGCTGCTGGCTTCCAGTTAAGCCTCAAACTCTTCTCATTGCTTTGGAATCACCACACTTTTAGGGCGAATATTGCATATCCTATGGCACAACTGCACAAAGATGTTTACCGCTGCATCATAAATGTGGAATTTCTTCTCACCCTGTGTTTGGGTCTGCATTTTAAATAAATGACAATGCATTTGCATTATTTTTATTTATTTGAACACTAGGATTTAAGAGCCTAAATGAGATTTTTTCCCTTTATTTCTGCAAGTAGCACTGCAATCATAACTTACAAAAAAGTTTAAAATACAAAATGTACATGAAATTACAATACAAGGCTCTGTAAACATCTAGAACTTAATCTTTATTGTCCCACATTTTTAAATATAAAACTTCAATTTGAACAATTTCTGAACCTCAAGGAACGACATCCATTATGAATATCAAAAATAGAGTTTCAAAGCTTTGTTTGTATAAGGACAAAACTGTGATGTTATTTTTATTCTTTGGTTTAAAAAGGATGGCAGTTCCCCTGATAACATGTAAGTAAGTTTTACTACAGAAATTCAGATTGCTAATTTGTGGTGATTTCAGAAATCACCCCTTCTCCCTCCTGGATGAATATATTACTCCCCTAACTTTTTTCTTTTAACATTAGCCTTTGAGCCTCTTTATAGAAAAACTACTTCATCATTAAGGCTTTCCTTCAGGATAATCTAAATTATTAAAAACTTTTGGAAAACTATTCAGGGAGAAGAAAGGACTTAAGGGTAAGGAAGTGGATGCCAACAAAATATCAACAGTTGTCAGGTTCTGTGGTTTAATTCAATTTGCATAGTCCAATAGAGATTGTGTGCTTTTTAAATCACTAACATTATACAAGATTAACAGTCTTTACCTATGTTATCACACAAGCTAAAATAAAATTAAGACCCTTGTATTGAAGCTTTTACAAGGCAAATACAAAACTGCTTTAGTATCCAAAGCTATACATATTTTTTTTTTTATTTCATTTTTAAAAAGGAAAGCATCTCTATGATCTCTATGTCTACAGGCATCAAGGTATTTAAAGGCATCAGAAAATTTAGTGCATAGCAACTCTGGATTGTTTGGGCTCCCATATTTTAGGTACAGTGTGAATTCCACCTACTTGGAGAACTTGCAATTAAGAGTCTGTACCAGCAGGATTAAGGAGCATAAATCCCATGCAGTATGAAAAGTTGTTCAGTTAGAATTCTACTACAAACAATGGTTAATGCAAAAGACCCAATAAACAAAAGAAAACTGGAACATGTCTTGCCACCAGCACACAGTCTGAAAACAATTACATCGATTACAGTGTTGTGTGGTTTGTTTTGTTTTGAAGGTGTTAAAAACATAAGTAGTTGTATTTCTGAGCATGTGAATCCTTCTCTAGGATCTTAAACGTAAATGAGTAGAGGACAGAGTAAAGCACCATCGCTGAGTGACAATTAAAATATCACACTTTTCAGGTTACAACCCTGCCCATTTTTTTCCCGCAAATTTAAAGATTTGCACCACTGAACACTAAATATATAAAACAGATGTTCAAGATTCCCAGCACGCACATAGTGGCCTTGCATTAAGCTGTCTGAAATTACTGTGAAACATCAAGATAGTAGCCTTGGGCTGCACTCTTATAAGAAAGTATATAATAAAGAGTTATAATTTCACCCACTCAATACACGGTCTTCTAAAAAGTTCATGATTCAGGTTATTAGAAAGATGCAGTTACAGCTACTTTAATGGTGTTGCTTGGGTGCTGACTTAAATGTAGGTGCAATGCTGTGCCTGCAAAAGGCTCAATGGAAAGTTTTCCTGTGATCATCTGCCAAAACACAACAGCAGCAGAATCCATGTTTGCTCTCACAGGTATTAGAATGCAGTTCTAGTATCCACTTTAAGACCATTTTACTGACATTTTAAAAATTTCTGTGAAATTTTTCACAGAAAGAGTCATGTGCTCCACATGTTAAACTGCTAAAATGTCCACAATCGTCTGAACTCGTTTCAATGCAAATACGCTTTCCAAATTTGGCAATTTTTTTAGTGTATTTGGTCTTAATTTTCATTAGAGCATCATGGCTCACCCAAAGGGGGAACCAGAACACCCTCAGTGTTTGGATGTTCAGTGTATTTCTAATCTTACTTTGCCATGATTGTTGTACCCTGTGTGTTCTGTGTCAGGAAGCTTTGTAAATGACAGTTTCTTTCTGGGGGACGGAAACATTCGTGGCCTGCATGGGCAGTTTCAGATCCTCTCCTAGGTTTCTAATCATAGAGGCCTGAGATTTTTAATAACTATGTAAACAGACTGTCACAAATGTATCAGATTATGCATGTAAGGGAAATGCACCCTTTGAGCACATCACAAAATTTACTGCTGCTGCTAATTTTGTGTGTTTCTTTGGTAGCTTCTGCTTTTCACATTCACAATTAAACAAGGGTGAAATTACACTCCCTAATCCCTAATTCACAGTAAACTACTTTTTAAGCAAACTGACGTTTATAAACAGCTTAAATTTAAGGAACTGTAACTGTCATCTCCTCGGCACTTCCAAGTGGCATGGTCAGGCATACAGCATATAAAAGATAGAGACGTGATCAAACCATTTATTGCATGGAACACTTGAATGCCACTGAACTGGTGATTTCAAAACTGTATTCCGCAAGGATAACAGGAACACCTAGATCCCCAGCAAATATTGAAATTTCTCCTATATAATGGCTTTGATGTTGCTGTTCTTTAATCTAAAATCCTACTGCTTAAATTTGATTACAAATGCAACTTTCTAAGAAAAAGCTATTTCAAGAAGGAGCCTGTGCTAATAAAGAACAGGAAGATTATCCACAAAGTTATAAAAGTTAAATTTTGGAATGTCATTTCTATCCCAACACTTTCATGATGGAATGGTCTTTTTGCAGCCTATCAAGTAACATTTTCAGTTTATAAACAAGTGCAGATCTACATTTGGCTTTGCTTTCTATGAATCTAAGAAAGAAAACACTACAGTATTTGTATACACAATGTCTTCCATGGCATTGGCTTCAGATGACAGGTATGATTTGCCACTGGAAGATTGTAGTAAAAAAAAATAATTAAACAATAGAAGCTTTAAAGGCTTTCAAAAATAACCAAAAGGTGTTACAAATCATCAGTTACAAACTATACTACCTCTAACGGAAAGCAGCACACTGAAGATGTGTATTAAATCTTTTTCCCCATTCAGTACTGTGAATAATATAAGAGCAAACTAACATCACACATCTGAAGCACTTATAATAGAAAAGTATTCCATTTAAATGCAAAAAGCAAAGCTTGTTTATAACTTTAAGAGAGTTAAAATATCTGGTGTAGATTTTGTGTCCATTTTAACAAGTCTCTTTTACAGCATTTGAGGAACTATAATTAAAATGCTTTGTCTCTACATCAAAAATGTAACCCACTAAAAGGGCTTTGCAAGGATCTACTGTTCCAGTTCATAAAGGCCACAGAGTTGGAAGCACAGTAAGTCTAAAGAGGAAAAGGACAAAGAAATATCCAGAGAAACTGCAATGTTTTCATGGACATTTAGTTGCAAGCTTATCCGTTACTGGATTCCATCAGATATTCTTGTCTCCAGAGATCCAGGACATGTACGTGAAGACTGGCTGGCCGCTGCTGCTCCATGTGACACTGAGATCTGTGACATATCTCTTCCTATAATCTCATTCACTAGAAAAAAAAGGAAAAAAAAAAATCAACTGTTTTTATGTTTTCCAAAAGGCAGAACTCATCAGTTTATCTCTTTAAAAAAGAAATATTTTAGTGCTAAGCCTTGATGCAGTTAAGTAACAGAGGATTAATGAGGAACTTAATTTCAGTTGAGCAAGAGAGGGGGAGAAAGTCCAGTTTTCTTTCAGTATTACACTTTGCACATAATATAATCCATGTTGGAAAATCCCTAAAACACTTGAAAAACATACATAAAACATATACATATTCATGACAATGAGGTAACTGAAAGGCACAGCACAGGTGTCTCCAGACAACTCCTCCTGTTCAAGGGCATTACAGACAAAACAAATAACTCCAGTAATTCTTGGCTCTTTCAAGCTACTTACAGAACCCTCTCAGAAGCTGGATTTGGTTTGATAGAATATTCTTTTTAATACTAGACACCTACTTAACTGGCAAGTTTTCTGAATACTTCCATTTCTGAAACTGCAGTAATAAAATCTTCTTTAGTTACCAGTCAACTTTTCCTTAGTGAAGAATTAAGACTGACTAATAGCAGGTCACATCAGGTTGTGTGTCTATGGATGTGCATCAAATTCAGCAGAGATCAGTCAAATGTTACTATTTACAAGTAATGGACAGCTGGTGAATATGACAAAGCAGCTCTTAAGTTATTAACAACAGCAAATTTTGAAGTGGCATACTAAAGCCTGGGTAATTGATTGCAGTCCAATTGACTTTAGATGACAAAACCAATTATTTTAATGGATATGCAGAAATGGTTTATATGGGTGACATAGTTTAGTGTGAGGCGCCCCTGCCCATGGCAGAGCAGTTGGAACTAGATGATCTTAAGGTCCTTTCCAACACTAACTATTCTATGATTCTACAATGCTAAGTACAGGGATATAAATATCTCCTTTACAAAATGGGCAATGGTAAGTTTAAGAAAAGATACTAATATTTTAAGTGGAGATGAAAAAAAAATCACATTAAATAGTAACAACAAATTTCAGATAAATATTAGATAACCAAAATAGAAATTATTTAATAGATAAGGCAGTCAATCCTGTTGTTTTCCATGACTGTGGCAGTAGGTATACAGTATCTTTTATACAGCAGGACTATGAATTACAGTAATAAAAGAAACACTCTAATACAGTTTGTTTGGACTTTCTATAAACAGGCATTTAATGGGATCCTTTTGTTGAGTAAGGACTATACCTAGTAAAAATAAGAACTTTTGTTCTGCTAGTAAGCTGCTTCTGTTTAAAATCTTAGCAGATTTGGAACCTAGGCTTTCACTCTTTTGTTCTTCATTGGGCAGCTTTACAGAACAATACTGATATACTTCACCACCCTTCTTAATGCTTCCTTCATTTTCCATAGCAGGATTTAGTTTCCTACTAACCATTCCGGTTTGGTAGAAGCAAAATTAACAAAAAATAATCTAAATTAATTAAACAAACAAAAAAATCTAAAATCTAATTAAAATCTAAATCTAATTAAACAAAATTAATCTGAAGGCAGTGTCAATTGCTCTTAATGTTTATAGAGTGTTCAGCGGTTTGAGCCTCACCTTTTGTTACAGCACTAGCATAAGTGGGTTTGAAAGAAAATGCAGTAAATACTGTGAATGCTCTGAAGAATGTATAATGTGCAAAAAATCCAACTCTGACACCAAGGTTTGTCTATGTTCTTTTAGTTTACTTAGGAAAGCTTTAAAATCACCTTATGTTGTACAACTGCATGTAACCATGGAAGAGGTACTTGTTATCTAAAGGTAATCAATGGCAATGGCATTCTCTTGCATGAGTGCAAGGACAGCTTGTTAAAAACGCACATTACTGCACCCCAAAGGCTCAGACGGTTCAGATGAGCTATGTAGGAACCAAATCCCTTGAGCACCACAAGACTTAAAATCTATTGGGCTTCAAAAAATCTTTCATTCAATGAACTTAATTGTTACTATGACACTGAAAATTGTGTGATGGCAGATAGGATACTTTTTCAAGTATTTTTATTATGCTAACACAATGCATACACAAACATCTGTTAAAAGCCATGACTTTATTTTTTTAAACAGAATTTAGACGTTCACTTACAAGAACTATGTTCCATTGGTTTCTATCAGGCACTCTAATTTTGCTCTAACCACAGGACCTCTCACAGCTATTATCTACTCTGTGCGACCGAACAGTTGCTTTGTGCAAGTCAAATATTGCAGCTGTTCAGTATTACTAAAACTTTGATGAGTGGTACAATAAAAAACAACATTAAATAAAACCACTTTCTATATTTTGTAATTGGATGGTTACTCCCTTTAAATTTTGATACACGAACATGTATCTGTACTGGCAACATCAGGGCAAACTGGTCTGTCCTGTTGCAATGCTTTGTAGTTTCCACAGGCAAGAATGTTTAACTGATCAGCACATAGCCATGTGGCGGTAAACCCTCCTGACATCACGTTACACTGGGAATAGGATAGCTGCTCATGTGGTGTTTTATTTGCCAAAGTTCTGCATAATCCATTATGGAGAGCAAGAAATTAAAGTCGAAGGTTAGTTTGTGTTGTGTTGTTTTGTTTTTAAAATAATCACCGGTTCGTTTACAAGAAGCTTAGTGCAATGGCTCTGTCACACCTTTCCTTTTGCAGTTAGGAGAACTTTTTTCTGGCAACATTTTTAGCATGTGGCCAATACAGATTTATCGGGTTTATTTGGATTTGCATTAGAAACATCTACCACTTGTAAGGGAAATGCAGTACCTGGCCTTCTTCCCAACCGAAAATTCCAGTGGAGTACTTACTTGCCACAGTGATTTTGTAAGGATTGCTCATTTGTAAACCCAACCAGTATTCCAGTGTGCATTTTTTTGGTTTTATAATTTTAATGCGTATTTCACTGGGTGTTTGTCAGATCACCATGCAGGCCTATGTAACAGGCCACAGTCCTTTTTCTGCTGTGTCTGGCAAAGCTGTTTTTCCACTTTTCACAGACCACAGCCGCCTGCCTAACACACCTCCTTATGGTATACCTTCCAAGTGCGCCCACTGCAGCTGTCTGGAAATCTGTAAGCAACAAATGGATGGGGGAAGCCTGCAGGCTCAGGAAGGCTATACCTTGATTTAGATTATGTACAGACGACAGTAAAAGGGCTTCAAAGAAAGCTGTGCCTGCAAAAGGCAGCAGCTGAGATCAAAGCACTCCAACCCTTGCAAAGCAGCAGCCTGGCTCCTGGGCAGGGCAGTGCTAGGCGCTGCAGTGACCGGCTAGGGGCAGGGGCCGGCTGCCCAACAGGCTGTGCCCAACATGTCTGGGAGGTGTGGAAGGGATGAGAGAGAACCTGTGGAGTCCTGAGCTAGCATGCAGGGTAGCAGATGGAAAACGGGTGTTTAAACCAGGAGAGCAGCTTTTCCAGAGAAGGCTGGTTTTTACAGCCTGAGAAAAACACTGAAGAAGCCATACTGGATATTTATCAAAATTAAGCAGCCTGGAAGTCCTTTGGAACAGCTCTCTGGAGTGCTGTACAACTCCGCTTTAAGGCACCAAATCCCGAGATGCCTCTATGTATCTAACTGGGAAACATTTCACTTTATATGAAGGACATCCCATGTTTACCAGCATTGGCATAATTGTCTTTCTGACTGTGGAGTAGCATAAACAAAAGAAGTTTAAAATGTAAATCGTGTAGTCAGTAATAAGAATTAAAATCCTGCATAGCAGTGTACAAGACTGAAGATGAAACCATACCTATCGTGTTTTCCCTTTTGTATTAATTTGTGATGGAGAAAAATCATATTTGTTTAAAGACTTAGATAAAAATCCAAAGGTTAGCAATTGAATGCCAGATACATCACTTTCTTCCACAAAGGGTCAATCACAGAACATTTAGTGGTCTGAGATTAAAGCTGAAAACTTAACTTATGAGCATAAACACAGGTTTTTATGATGTTGTCTATTAAAATACA
Organism: Psittacus erithacus; assembly: GCA_009867235.2. Lineage (NCBI taxonomy): Eukaryota > Metazoa > Chordata > Aves > Psittaciformes > Psittacidae > Psittacus > Psittacus erithacus. Next base: position 21,246 of record WYDI02001755.1, read on the forward strand.
AGTTTTAAGGTGATAAACTGGGAGAGGAAGTCAACTGCAACAGTGCTGAGCAAGGACAGAGCTCAGGCTATACCAATAATGTGCTAGAAACAAAAGAAAATTTCTTTTCTATTCTATACTTCCAGAAGAACGTTTATCCCACCTTTCTTATTTTCTGCTGTGGGGTGCATGGGCTAAGCTGTCCTAGAAATACAGCTAGAAAGATTTTATATGTCTTTTTGTTTAACCTTAAAAGCCATTCAGTTAGCAATTAGATACTGGGAAACCAAGATGCACGGTGCTTTCAACACCCTTATTTTTTTATAGCATTTCCTTTCTCTCTTCAGCACAAGTTTCTAGGGAAGGGTGCAGAGCTTGTTTGGGATTCAGGAATGCATATCTCAAGCATGTTGTTAAAGTCCTGTATGGTCTGTCTGCCACGTTAATTTGTGTTTGTTGTGTAATTTATTCTTCTGTTGCCTCTTCAAAGACAGCTTATCTCATGGAGCTTGAGATGGAGGTGAACAGTTATGTGGGAAGGATCTTGACTCCTTCAAGTCTACTGCCTTCTGCCTGCTCCCAGATTAAATTCATGCCTGTTGGGTATGCTTAGTGCCAGGTGGTCTGAATGGTAACTCCATGCACCCTGGAGCTCTACTGTCAAGAGATGAGAATCCAGAAATATGTTACACACTAAATTTTACACACCTACAACTGTTTTGGATGATCACTGTCAAGTGAGTGGATAACATCAAAAATGTTATCAAATGTTTCACGTAACAGAGGCCATGTTGCTAATCTTGAAATAATGACTGGATTACAGCAAGAGACAGGGGTGGCACACACAATACTGCATAGAGGTGTGGCAGATTCCTCCACAAGAGTGGTAATTGCACATTGAGAACCTGGTTGTCAGAAATGGCATGGATCAAACAGCGATACAGGGGTGTTTAATTATTTTACTTATATGGGACCATGAAATGGAAATTTATTTTAACAACTTCCTTATACCTATTTAACTGACTTCTCTGGCAGTTATCCCAAATTTCAGATTTTCAGCTGTTACTTTATTTGCAATAAGTTTACCATTTTCTTCCCAGTGTTCACACATTGCGTAAGCTGGCTGGCAAATTTATACCAATAGTTAAAAATAGATGGCACAGAACAGAATTGAACATGGTGGGGAGAAAATCTTCTGCTACAGCCAGATTAGATTTGACCTGTCAATACTACTGATACTGCAGTTTTGTATTGCAAACAGATTTTCTGTGGTGTTTCTCTTCTGTTTTGCCCTCCCTCTTCTGTGCTGCACTGAAAAGCCCTGGAGGCCAGCTGGAGGCTCAAGCCCCTATAACCTCTCAGAAAAATGAAGTGGCACACTAACATCAGTACCAGTAGAAGAACAGAATAAAGATAACCAGCTCTGACTTTTGGAGCTGCTGTCAAGCTTGTAAAATAGGAGCAACCACCAATTCTGCTTGACTGGATTGTTCCCCCTGTTTTGATTTCACATAGTGTTCTGTTTGCTTTTTATGTCTTCACTGACTGCACATGCCCAGCTGGCAGAGCTTGACAGAAAGCTGGGTCATAGCTCTTTGGAGGCCTCCCCCTCTCTCCTTATCCTCAAAGCCAGGGGCTTTGTTTCTTCGTCACTGAAGGCTCTCTTGGGACAGCTGACAGTTACTGTTCCAGCTGTTTGCTGCATAAACAGCCAGTCTGGTCATGAAGATCTCTTAAAACTTGCAATTTGCAATCTAGAGTTTTAAGATAAACTAAAATTAGGCAGAACAGATCAGACATTTGTGCAGTGAGCAACACACAGAACTAACAGGAGTGATCCTATCAGCCGTTCTAAGACAGATGCATCCTGTGAGCAGTACTGACCAGCCTCACCTACAAAAGTTACTCATGTTAGCTGATCCGGACAAAACAAAGCTCTTGTGTTATGAAGCATGACAGTATCATGAAAGCTGGTGCTTTATATAAGAAGTTGCCGAGTGTTTCAGATACATTTTAAAAAACCTAACAAATCTAGAGTAGCAAATTCTTAAAAGAGGAACTGGTGCTTTGATATGTTTGTGAAATCTATGCTTTTTTCCCACTAGTCCATTCTACAGTGTCACCTGAATTTATTCTCTCAGTGTGAGTCCAACCCATAATCTGTTAGTCAACTTGCACACCTGTTCTGCCTCACTGAATATTTTACTGTAGGATAAAAAAGCATTTAGATGCAGCATGATCTCCAAGATAGGTGCTTGAAGTTCTAACATCAGAAGCAAAGGTTTTATCTTTTTAAATCAAATATTTTTAAATACGAGCATACTTCTAAATTGCTCAGTACTTAACTCCCACTATCTACCTTTACGAATGCTAAGAGAAAAGTATTTTATATTTTTTCGTACTTCCACAAAGGAAAATATAAGCAACTCCTGAACCTGCAGGCCTTTCTGGGAATGGTAGAAGTGACCTCTCTATAATCAGCATTTATACTTTCTACCGGAAGAAGGCAGTTACGACGCATTTTAGGTTTTTGTAGGACAAAAATACTGCCTGAAAACTTCCATGGAGAACTACAGCAAAACCAGTTCAGATTACAAACCATCAGGTATGTAAGTGGCAAGAGCAGACACCTAATGAAAACACATCATGATGTGTCTGGAACTTCCCCAGGATGTTCCGCTAGCCTCCAAAATGTGTCTGTTCTAGGGAATTCCCAAGCCAGACACAGTATCTTTAGCACCAAATGGCTCCAGCTGGATTTTTCTCTCTGAGGTCTTTCAGGTCTGTGCAAAATTCTGTCACCTGCAACATTCTGAGACAGTAAATTCCAAAGTTTAATTAGGGATTGCTGTAGCAATGCTCTGTATGCGTTGAGCTTGCTGCATGATTATGTGGTAGACCCTCCTATTATTTTCTTTTCCAAGAACTTTACATTACCTTTTCCCATGCCACCCATTAACTTTATTATACTTGGCATATTCTCATTCAGTTTTCTGGCTGCAGGACCCCAGTGTGTTCAACATAACTTCCATACCAAATCTTTGGCTGCGCTAGGTGTCCTTAATCAAAGCACCCCACAACACAACACGTGTGCATCTAATGCTTCTGCACATCAAGGGCAAGATGTGGGCATATAACAGCTATACAGTAGCATTTGTTCATTCTCTGCTTCCCAAATATTCCTAGTATTTATTTACCTTTCTGAAACTGCTTTTAACACTACTCAGTAAGCTTTCATAGAATTGTGCATTTTAAATTCAAGACAGCTTTAAATGAGAACAATACACAGAGCTCGTTACTGTATGTATGGAATTAGGGCAGGGTTTTTTCCTTCCCTTACCCTAATTTCCACTCCTTTAACTAACCGATTTTCTTTAATCACGAGGTCTTCCTAAGGAGGTTTCCAGACAGTTTGGGGTTTTTTTCACTTCTTGCAATACCTGAGCAGTAGTGTTACATTTACCAACTTCCAGTCCCCTGGCTCCAAATGAGATTTAAGCAAGAGGTTATATACTACAGTTAATAGTTCGACTGTTGCTTACTCAGCTGCTGTCTGGCACATCATCTAGCTGAGGGGAACTGTCACTGTCTGTTGATGTGTTTGTTCTGAAACCTTTTTACTGACACTTAAAGGGTGGCTACAAAGAAGATGAAGATTCCTTTTTTACAAGGAGTCATATGGACTTAGGGTAATGAGCACAAGTTACTCCTGGGGACATTCCAATTAGACATAAGAGGAAATTTTTTCACACTGAGAACAACCGGCCATAATCTCCCCAAGGAAATCGTGGATTCCTCAACACTGGACATTGAAGGTTTGGCTGGACAGGGTGCTGGGACATACAGTCTAAGTGTCTAGGCCATGCTTTGCCTAGTAAGGTTGGACCAGATGACCCTTGAAGTCCCTTCCAACCTGGGATTCTATGACTTCAACTTGACAGATCCTGCAACACGTCCCTTTTTCAAAGGACTTTGGCATGAGTATCTCTAGTTCTTCAACTCTGAACATCAATACAAAAACCTTTTTAAGTTGATCTACCTAATTTTAAGTGAATTACTGATTTGTCATCTGTTGGACAGGTTAACTTAGTAATTTTCATGTTCTCTTCTGTTCTCTGCATTTGGAAGCAGTTTGTAGTCTCTCTCTCTGCAGAGTAGTTGTACACTTCATCTGAACCCTCATACAGTTCTCATACTGCTCACAAAGACTTTACCCTCTTGATCACCTGTTTTTACTTAAGTAAGTTTTATTGTTTTCCTATAGTTCTCCTTCTGAAGTTCACTACAGCCTGTAATGCTGAAACTGCTACCAAACAAAGGAAGATTTTCAATTTTGGGTTGGAGTTTGTTTTTTTGTTGTTTTTTTTTTAAGCAGCTCCTGTATGCTCCTTTGGACCAAATAAAGAGACGTTTCCCCTTGTGGGCTCTTCTCATGACTTAGTGCTCCATGGAGAAGTCATCACACTTACCCATTCTATAAAGGATGACTCAAGTATTCCATTAGTGTATTTCCTGTCTGAAGATTGGCTGATCTCTTCTCACACATGATAGTTACAGTTGTTCTCCTCTCAGCAGTATAATTCAGAAGCTATGCTCATCCTAATTTAAGCCTGAAAGCTGAATTTGCAAGCATTCCGTACTAGTTGATACAGTCAGCTTGTCTGTTTGTTGCTAAGCATTCTTCAAGGTACAGAACCATTCTACTAACATTCCTGAATGAACACATCTCTCACGTTAGTACCACACTGACTATCTTATTTTTCTTACATCAAAAATCTAAAATATCTTAATAGTGCCACATGTCCCAACTACGCTTCTCAGATGTTAGCAGTTATGTGTAAGCATGTTTCTCTCTGGGTCTGATCTTCTGTGTGTGTGCTCTTTTGAAAAGGGACCTGTCAGTGTAAATTTCATAATTCTGAATTTGGGGGTTGCCAACCTGTGTGTCACTCTTTAGTTGAGGATACTGGTATTTGTGGGTTATTTTATTATTAAACTGAGTTTTCATTTTTCAAGAACAACTGATCTTCAACAATTATTCGGTATCTCCCAGATTCTGAGTTGCATAGGACATAGCCTAGAACACTGAAATAATCTAAGCCATAACTGGTATCTTACTAATTGATTTGCTGTTTCAACATGTAGAAATGTCAACTAGTTTTGCCATTTTGAATAGCAGATATATGCCTTACTAGTAACATTTTGGTATGTAAGGAAAGCAGAACTATGTCACTTTTTGGAAAGGTGGTAAAAGACCAACATGGTGATTTCAGTTTCATGGGCAAACTTAAGATCAGTCTACACACTCCCTGTGTGAGAGTTTATAAAGACTACACACAGAGCTTGGTCACCTTCCTGATAACAGTCTCAGACTATACGCTTACAGGCATTCCTGTTTAAAAATCTACGGGGGAAGTAAATTGTGTCACATGTTCTTATATATGTGGGGGAGAAAAAGGGTCGGTATAGTTCTTTGGCATTTTAGGCATGTTTGTAATAAAGTGAAAAACACTTCAGAAGAATGGATATATAAACACAAACACGACCAATATACCATGCATCAATTTCTAATATCATTATTTAAAAGTCACATTGCATAATTATCTCTTTTATATGTGAAATGTGAAGCTGAAAGCATCTTAAAATAAATCCAGACAATCTTTCCCCTTCAAGTGCACATTCAACTAGAAATCTATTTATGAACCTGTATCCCGAGTACTTGGATTGGCAATGCCACGACACTGTATTCCATTTACTTAAATTGACATTGCTTCCTCTTTTTAAAAAAGGGGAAGCGTTCTAAATTTCTCACAGTTAACTGATCTGGCTGCTGTACAGCCTTGCACATATCTGGCTTAAGATTTTCATATCCTCTTCTGCTGTTGTACTAGATCCTACAGCACTCAGGAAGTTCTGCTGCAGCTATGTATACCTTTAGTGGGGATTTTTACCAAATAAGTGTACACCTGGTTCATACCTTCTGAATTTCCAACTATTTCAGAATACACAGGTGTGTGATTATGGCAATACTTAAGTATTACATAGCGCTGTTCACTTGCAGATGTTAAGACTAATAAAACACTTTCCCCTTTCCTTTGTGCTCCAATTTAAAACATTGAAGCGTTTCAGCAAGCAGACTCACCCTCTAGATTTTCCACATAGGAGTTGGACATGAGTGCTGAATGTTGAGTCCATTTCTCTGTTGAACCTGATGGCTGGTATTCCAGGTCAGAGATAAAACTGTCTGTGTCAGAGAAGAAGACAGACATAACTACTGACTGGACTAAACCAAGATGTTACAGTTCACTCAACCAGGAAGTGACTTCCAATTTTCTTTTAATAGCACTAACTTTAAATACCCACTTTCATTCACAACTACTACATATGTCGACATAAGTAACTATAAATTATCAGAGTGCCTATTAAAAACAATATCACTTATCTCATATATATAGTTATTTTTCAGTTAGCAGCCAGAGCCATAAAGGTAATGGTTAATATTTTTGGACATCTGCCTAGTTGTATCATGATGAATTTTATACTACATAAATTTTATTTTAGTATGCATGTTAGTTTAGAACATTCCTTCTGCAATTTTCTCAATCTGTTTTACTTACTGTGGTCAAATTTAAAATGCTTACAGCCCTTGACAGCACCTCCACTGAACAAGGCAGGCAAAAGAGTACTAGCAAATAACACCTTTATTTTTATTTTTGCTATCATTTCACCAGAGGAAACAGTTGCTACAACACATTAGCTTCCCCCATTACTTGTCAGGTTGTCTGCACGTTTTGCCCCAGGTACTGATCTGCAGTCAGGCCACACACAGGCTGAAGTGCTGGAAACCTAAGCATGATCTTGGTAGAGGTGGCTCTGGCAGACCAAGGCAATGTGAGGAACCAGGGAGGAAGTGGAGAACTGTACTCCCTTCCACTGTTTCTCCTGGAGGAAAAATGAATGTAGACTAATGTATTTATTACTTAAACCAACAGGCATGTTTGTTCAGTGTGATCAGTGACTATGCAGAGCGTGCAACAGTATACTGGGTTAGGTTTGGGTTTGAGTTTTTTCCCTGCCCAAGAGAGAGCTGCAAGTTTAGTACAACAGGTTTTAATACAATTAACAAAATTACTCTGAAAGCTGGCTGATTTGTGCCTTCTGGATAGAGCCATACGCTTGCTTTGCTGGCATGATTTCTAAGCCTTGCTTACAGTTGACTCCTGAGAGAATATAAGAGTCTATTCTTACTTCCTTGTGAAATTCAAGCAGTTCAAATTACTTCTTTGGATGACTTATGCTTAATTGTTTAAAGTGTAAAGTTACATGTATTTAAACAGGAAGTGGAAAGCATTATCTGGGTTTCAATGCAAATGTCCACGCCATTTCGAAACAAAGCAGTAGATAAAGGACAAATTCTTGTCAAATAATAGGAGATTAAGAAAATAATGTTTTTTCCACCAACTATGACACAACCATCACGAAAGTGACATTTAAATAAAGATCTAATGAATCCAGGGAGGTGAGCAGAGAACTATCTTGGGATGAAACAAATCAACTTTTACAGACAACCCTCTTTAAATCTCAGGCTTTCAAAGGAGTAGACAACAAACACTGACAAAAAGCCTCTAGAGAGGACAGTGGAGCTGATTATAAGCAACAACCTCTGCACCATAAAGTCTGCATAGCTTAAGACGATAAGGATTATCTGTCACTTCAGCAGAGAAATACGCTTTGAAGCAATTTTTCTAACTGATTTTGTATATAGAAGGACTCTGAGATTTTTGCATATCCTAACAAAGCTGCTGACAGCACTGAGGTTTTGCTCTTACAAATCCCTGACAAAACGTGTCATGCATAACACGTCTCCAGCCAGCACCTTCTGCAATGAGGTATGCACTGGCCTCAAGCACCCAGTATTTGTTGTTTGTGAAACTTGGTAAATAAAGCAACAGCCTTTTAAAAGCATGCAATACAGCATAAAGATTTTGTTCAACATGCACTGAAGTTACTAGAATTTGAGGCACCAAGTACAAAATAAAAATACCTTTCTACCTCATCATTTTAGAGAGCTTTTTACTTCCTTAAGCAACACTATAATGTGTTTTGTACCCAGAAATGAAGAAAACAGACATCCTGTAGGTCTATTTAACTGGTCAAAAATACATGCTTTCATGAATCACCTCTTTACCTTGGATTCTCCCTTAAAGTAAGAAAGGTTAAGAAAAAACTTTAATCACTCCATTATCTGCATTAGCTTTGGGTCAAAGCAGTAAGTATAGTTAAAAATTAAGAGTTCTATTATGGGTACAGTCAGACCAAAAGGCTACTGCAGTTACACCATTTGGTTTTCAGGACCAATTCCTACAGGAACCAATTAACTTTTTTGTAGCACTATTTGGATAAAAGCTTAGCTTTTCTATCCTTTACTGCTGCTGAACTGAAGCAGGATGTGTGGGCAATGGGACTTGGCCTAAAAGATGTACTGGTATTAGAAAAGCAGACTCCAAAATATTCTAGAATGCAAGACTGTTTGCAGTGGCACTAGGGTTTTTTAATATACTTTTCAAAAATAAGTTTGATGTAATCGTATGGCAGTTGATCATACCAACTGTCTAGGTTTTGTAGTATTGCTGCATCCACCTTGGGAGTGTGTGTGGTTTAGAGGACAGATGAATGAATTGCTGTATCTGCAGGTAATGAAGATCAGTTATCCTCAAAGAACATCATGGCTAGACTACAGTGCACACTTCCTTGGGGACAGGCCTTTGTTTGTCGACTCCAGATGGAACTTTATCAGCTGCATTCATGTGAAGAATCCCTGCAGCTACGTCACAGGGGTTAGTGCAGCATATTTAACCTGGTTTTGACTCCACATGACTAGGAACTAGTACAGTGTCAACTTTCCCTAAAAGAAAAAAACCAACAGGCACTGCCAGGCTATAATTAACCCTCAATATTCTCTGCTGTGGAGCTGCCAGCTCATTCTGTTGGTCTGTGATCAAAACCAGTCGTATGGCAGGCTGTGTTTGCAACGGCAAGGCATCGACGATGTGGTGAACTGCCTTGCAAGTTACCATCCCAAGCCACAGGACAGGGTTCCTTTGAGAATTTTCAGGTTCAATTCCAACTTGACTAAAAAATACTTTTTTTTTTTTTTTTAAATCGCCTGATAAAATAAGGCTGTTTGAAATGTTAGGAGGAGTGTAGTTTTCCTGTACATATTATATATATAGCTACATAGACAGGCTGAATGTGCCTGCAGAGTCACAGCACAAGCTCTGCAGGTATTTGGCTCAGTAACAAATATCCCTGTTCATGCCATCATTATGTTGCCACACCCAATTTACGTATCATAGTGAATCACCTCATTTCAGTCATGTATTTACCCTTTCTCTCATGCATTAAGATAGACAGTCTAACATAGTAATTATAAAGCACGAACCTTGGGGCCGGAGGATACGTGCTGTGCAGTGGAAAACAGCGTGAAAGCACCTAAGCACACTTAAGCTGGTGTCACCAAGGAATGCCTAATGCCTTCCAGTTCCGCTACAACTGCGTCTGCACCATGATGTAGACATGCCGTGTGCGTTCACAGAGTAAGCTTCTACTCTTGTAAGTCTTATATGGGAATCTTTTTGCAGTGGTGCAACCAGTTGAGCTTACTTTGAATCAGTTATGAGGTGTTCTATGGCTCTCAGGGCAATAGGAAGTTTCATACATTAACTGGTCATAGATGGCTGAGGAGTTATCTGAAGTTCTTTACACATCAGCAGTCTCTAACTGGTCTTTTCAACAGATGCCTTGCTGGCACACATTTTATGAACACAGTGAATGAATCTACTAGAAGATATGATTGTAGCGTCCTTTAACCACTGTCAGAGGATGACATCCTCTTCACTTTTCCTCACTGTTTCAAACTTTTCCTTTTAATCTGCTGTTAAGTCTGGATCTCTCTCTGGTTCATTCATAACACCCACCCATTTCTAAAAGTAAATTCCCATTCTCTTCCACTATGTTTCAGGTTCTGCCTTGTGTTGAGGCTGAGTGAGGTGACCTCATGCTTCCAACCTTACTAAAGAATTTATACTAGTGTAATTTTGGGAATGCCTGTTATAAATAGGAATATTCTGAGAGTTCTGTGTACAATCTAGGCTAGAGTTCTTGTCACACAAATCCTTCCAGGCATGCTATAAGATGCAACATTTTGTTCCATGCTTAGGAAACAGTAAAAACCAAAAACTGGTGTTGCAAACATCTTACGTTGGAGTTGTACAGGCAAGAAGACAGGTTTTTGAGCTGCTCTCCTCCATACTAAGCTAGACTTTAGCATTTGGTATTTTTTTTGTTTCTGTAGACCTTCAACACTCTGTTAGGTAGGATGCTGCCTTAATTAAAAATTACCTATTAATGCATAAGTTTAAAATATAGAGAGAAATACAGTATACAGTCCTTCTCTAATACTTTCTTATTAGTTACTACTGTAAATCTGCACAAGTTAAGCTGAAGCTACAGTAAAAAGCTACCTGTGAAGACATACAAATTTTCTTGCGAAGAGCAGAATAAACTCTGAGCTTCCCAGCAAGAAAATTTATCAAGTGGAGAGTTATCACAGAGCTACTAAAATGAATCAATGCAAATGGCTCAGAATTCTATCTACACGGAATATGTCTGACAAAGCAGACTTACTGCTTTATGTACACAAAACTGTTAGAGGATTTCTAGTTACGATTTATAGTAAATCCACATACTTCTAATCTTCAGCTTTATGTAACGGAGATGGAATGAGTAATAAAATATAACAGGATTAGAAGGTCATCCTGATTTGCTGAATACAGCCTAACATAAAACCTTAAAAATGGTTAAATAACAGTTGTACACGTTAGAAATCTCATCACCATAGAAAGCCATGAAATCCAAGCTAAATTCATTCCTAAACTGCAAACCACAAGAGATTACATTTTAGATCAACAGTATTAGAACAGGATAGGTAAAAACCACCACTGAAAAGCAGGGTGGAGAAATCATATGACTAGATTGAGTCTAACTTTGACTTGCCTTTTTTTTTTGAGTGGGGAAGAAACAGGATCTATCACAGAATCATAGAATGGTTTGGGTTGGAAAGTACCTTAAGATCATCTAGTTTCACCCTACCTGTCATGGGCAGGGACACCTCACACTAAACCATGCCACCCAAGGCTCTGTCCAACCTGGCCTTGAACACTTCCAACATTTACCTCCTCTTTGGGCACCCTGTTCCAGTGCCTCACCACCCTCACAACAAAGAACTTCTTCCTTTTATCTAACTTGAACTTCCCTTGTTTCAGTTCAAACACATTGCCCCTTGTCCTATCGCTACAGTCCCTGATGAAGTCCCTCTCCAGCATCCTGATAGGCCCCCTTCAGATACTGGAAGGCTGCCATGAGGTCTCCACACAGCTTCTCTTCTCCAGGCTGAACAGCCCCAACTTTCTCAGCCTGTCTTCATATGGGAGGTGCT
>WYDI02001759.1:0-22429 GCA_009867235.2 Psittacus erithacus
ACAGGGGAAGTTTAGATTGGATATAAGGAGGAAGTTCTTTACTGTAAGGGTGGTGAAGCACTGGAATGGGTTGCCCAGGGAAGTTGTGAATGCTCCATCTGTGGCAGTGTTCAAGGCCAGGTTGGACGGAGCCGTGGGTGACATGGTTTAGTGTGAGGTGTCCCTGGCCATGGCAGGGGGGTTAGAATTTGATGATCTTAAGGTCCTTTCCAGCCCTAACTATTCTATGATTCTATCTCTAATTCCTTTCTTAGCTTTATATAAAGAAAGCTGAGTTGTTCTGTATTTCTGTTGTGAGACTTGGGAGCACTGATCAGTTTGTGGTATGGTGATGCTCATGAAAGAGAAACTACACAAAGGAATATATACTTCAACTTAAGAGAATGGTAGTTGAGTGCTCAGTACTCCTGCCCTGTTGCTTGTGCATATGGTATGTTCCTGATTGTTTCTCAATGCTCTAAGCAAGTTTAAAATTTACCTGTATTTCCTGTTTTGATGTGTAGTGTATGGGGAATATTCTTTTAGCATTGTAATGAAACAGGGATTTGAACTTGAACTACTTTCTAAGTTAATCTTCTAAAGGATTGTACTAAGTAAATATTTATAGAGTTGAATCAAAAAGCAGATCAGTGAATGACTGTCAGTTATACCTTTGTTAGTCTATCTGTTTTATTTCAGTGAAGCTTTAACACCTGAGGAGCAACTGTAGTAAGCCTTATGTAAATGAGTTTTGCAGCATTGTAGCATTGGGCTTATAACTTTTATTCCCTGATGCTTTCCAAATATCAGAGAGAAATAAGAGCTTGTACTTGGGCTTAGCACACAACATGTGGACACAACTTGCAAAAGCATACATTATGATTCAACTTAATTTAGTTAAACCATTATAAATGCTTAAAGAGAACATACTGCTGTCTCTTTTTCTAGATCCTAGTATTTGTATATTAAAACTCATAATACATTTAGTTCATCTTGATACCAGTCACTCGTATACCAGGAAGATCCAAACTGTGGCATCTATGAAACATTAAATTTCATGAGATTTCCTTTAGCTTCTGGGAGAAGCGGTAATTAAAATACAAGATTTGGTGCAAAGTACATCATGGGCTTTACCCCAAAGAGATGCTGTTGGGTAAAGTCTGGTACTTACATTCCTACAATGGCTGATTCTTTGTGAAGAGACGGGCCTCAGGAACTGAGTTCCCAGCTGCTTTGATGATGACTAAAATGTGCACCCATACTGGGACAATTTAATGCAGCTAGAGAGCTAATGTAGCAGAAGGGAGATCTTGTAGTCTAGTTATTACAGGGGAAATGCAGGTAAGAGTGTATTTTCCCCTCTCCCTTGCTTAGATTTTCCTAATATTTTAAGAGGTGAATTTTAAGTCTTCAAAGTGATAAAGCTCAGTGAAGTCTGAAGAGATTTTAGTTTTGCTTAACAGCCAAAAATTCTTATGTTGCTTTCCTTTCTTTGACCTGATTTCTCTTTCCTTTTGCATTTCTTCATCCTCCTCCTCCTGCTATTCTCTTAATTTCTCCTCATGATTTTTGAAAATTCAAAGCACAATGACATATAAATTGAAAGCAGGAAAACAAGTGATGCCTGGAAATCCAAGTCGCTTTGGTGTGATTCTAAGCCTGATTCTTGATCTCTTGCATATCACTGCTGCTGAGGTGCTTTAGGTTGTAAAGTTAAGGTTCCTTCACTTATGGCCTCACTTAGCAGCAGAGGGGTGCAGAATTAAGCCTTTCCATCCGCAGAGGTGAATTGCTGCCAGTTCCACCCTCTGACTGGCCCTGCTGGGTCTGGCCTAACAGTGGCAAGGAATCTATATAGAAAGCTACTAACATTGCTGCAGGGATGAAATGCAAATACAACCTCCCTTTTTGGTGTCCATTCTGTATTTCCCATGTCTGGCTGCAGTAGCATTGTGCGCTGTAGTAATTACTGAGGAAAGCAAATAATTCAGCATCATCTTGAAGCAAAAGGTCGTTGACAGCAGTTTGGCTTTTAAAGCTTTGACAGACAGATACCTGGGCATCGTTACAGAACACCATCTCATACAATTATTTATGAAGCTGGCTTTAAACTGAGTAGTGAAACACAAGATCTGTTTCACATCTGTTGAGCAGATATATTTCACTGGAGATGATATAAAGTTGTCCTGATGACATCAGAGCTTTGAAATATAGCTGATTTCAAATGTAAAAGAATACAGGAATGTTGCTTTCGTGTCATACTTGGAGAAGTCAAAACACAGCAAGATCAAAGGCGGCATCAGAAATAACAGGTAAGGGTTCAAGGCACTTGGGATGGCTTTGTTGAAACAGTAGCATGGAAGATGGCTTTCAGGCCAACTCAGTGTGGAGGAAAAATGTGTTCAGTACTTCACTGAACATGTTATTTGTCTGAAATGTACTTAATATTAAGTGTTCCTTTATTATCCATACCAGAATGAGTTGAGGGGAGGAAAATATATGGTCTCTGTGTCAAGGTCTGGTAGTGTAGGGCCATGACAGAAAAATGTATGGCAAGTGGGAGGGGGAGAGTATAACGTACATATCCTAACACTGCATTATTTTCTTTTCTGTTTTAAGAATTGAGAAATAAGTTGTAAGTCCAGACTGGAAAGCTGTTTCTTTGTGGAGGCTGAGAGGGAAATGTTATATGCGAGCACTGTTAAACAAGTAAAATAAATGTACTAAAGAACAAAACACCAGGATCATAGTTTCCCTTTCAGAGATGAATTTTCAGTTCTTAAAAGCTCTGAGTAAACACAATGCCTAGATAAACATGCTTTTAAATAAATCTTGGGTTTTGTGAATCCAGTGGGTCTAGCAGTGAGTGCTATGAAGTGCTCCACGTGGTCTTAGTGGTCAGCACGTCAGACTAGCCAGCAGCACGAGCTGTGAAAGCAAACATGAAATGTTGCTGCGTGGGACCTTTCAGTTGTTTTTTCCTATTTTCATGCTTTCCTGTGAAGCACAATTTTAAAAATACAGAGAGCAGACATGGGAATTTTAAGCCTCTTATCCAAACGGCTTGCAGAATTGAGCGTATCTGATCTGATAGTAAAAAATATATAGCCCTAATGCTTCTGTGCGCTTATCCCTGATTTATGTAATCTGACTTTACCTACATCCCTGTGCTTCCTGTTTCCAATTGACTTTGCAACTCTGAAGGTACAGCCAGGCAATAGAAAACTTTAAGCATGGGTTTTTTTGCATTGAGTTGAGGACTGGAGTGCAGTAACTATTGTCATAAATAGCAACTTTGTTGAAAGATAAGAGCAGTTTCCTTTCGTGTTAAGAATAAAAAGATTGTAAAATTCTTTAACAGGCATGACAGTAATACAGGGAGCTAGCTGTCTTGTCATGCTTATGTATTCCAGTTGTTCAGTTGCCTGGTCAAATACTTGAGATGCCAGTAGGCAGTTAATAGTCCTTAGTTCTGTGTGCATATACTCAGTTGGTGTGGTGTGTGTGATTTCTATTTCATAGTTTGGAAATCTGGCTTTTAAATTCTCACAAATGCGTGCATACCCTGAATAAGCATTTTTTCTTACTCTCAGTGGGCAGGAGCTTTTAGATAGGCAGAAGGTGGGATTGAGTGTCCTGAAACTGGTATCAGGTGTAAACATGCGTGCCTGAGAGAAGCCTATCTGGAGTCTATGTAGGTGGCCTTTATGCATGCTCTGGGGCCATGGGAAGCAGTATGGGTCTGTCAGGTGTGCCACAGGACTTGCCAGAGACTTTCACCTGTCTGAAGCAGCAGCACTATTAGTACATTATTTATTTATTTATTTGGTTCTTGTTGTTTATTTGTTTTTCAAGCATGTAAAAAGAGAGGAATCCACATCCCTCAGCTTGGGTAATGTTAAAAAGTTCAAGAAGTGCAGTATGTTTGTGGACGTTAAAGTGCAGAACTTGCAGACCTGGAAAGCTTGGTAGTGACAGCGTGAGGAGCTAAGTGTGTGAAACTCACCACTGTCTCCTGATAATTTTTGGAAAACCAGGTCTTACATGTGTGCTTATTTTTCTCTTACACTGCTTCTTATCGGCCTTGTACACAGGTTTAAGATGCAGCAGTATACCTAGGGCAGCACAGAGCGTTATCCCCTTCCCACCCTCCAAAAAGGCTAATCATAGGCTCCAATTCAAGAACACATTCTTTAGTAGCAATACTTAAAGAAACAGATCCAGCAAATAGCCTGCCAAACTTCTTGGAATGTCATAAAATACAGCTGGCCAAGCTAATCCAAAATTGTCCAGATAGTGCTTTTCTTTTTGTTCTTAAAAATATTTCCTAATTCTTCCTCGGCTGATTTACAGTGCCTAGTTTATATTGCTACCACTGACAATTTATTCCATATTTCAGCCCCCTGTTGTCTGAAGAAATTGAGAATTGCATATAGGCTGGCCTTGCCAACTTTAATCCATGATTGACTTCTTGTTTTGGGGTTTGTAACTGAGTATGTTAATCCCAAGAGTTTTCAAGGAATCAGTCACAAAGATAAATTCATGCTAATTTTCCATTCTTTTTTTTGCTGTGCAGTACACAGTGAATCATTTGAGAGCAGTCCATCTTCCCTGGAAACCAGATTGACTCAACTATTAAACAGCTGGTTTTGAATTTTTTCCAACCATTTTCCAAATTGATGGAATGAATGCCAGCATTGCTCTGACTTTTTATGAGCACTGCCTGGATTGCACCCCACAACCCACACAGCTTGTAATTTTTCAACATTCCAGATACTGTAAATGATAAATTAGGTTCCTTAGCATTGTCTCAAAATCTCTAGGTGAAACATCTAGTTTCAATACGTGCTGCAGAAGACAACTTCAAGAAGAGATCTGTTGGGATATTTTATTGGGCAGAGAAGTTCAGAGTGCCTGGATCCACTTTTTGTATATATTTATATGCATTAGGAGCATATGACAGGCATAGTGGATTTTTTTTCTCTGTAAAATAGACATGCTTTGCCTTTGGTGTGGAAAATCTTAATTTCGTGTTTGTGGGGCTTATAACAAAACAATAATAATGTTATCTAAATTTGAGCCCATTAAATGTGAAACATCACCCATTTCCTGATCCGTGTGATCATCAAAGCCAAAACCTTGTCCTCAGTAAATGGTTTTGCAGTTCTAATCATGTTACCAGTGGAAGTGCAACTTGGTGTTTAGAAGGGGGATAACCTGATGTGGAGGAGCTTTCAAGAGGGAAGCTAAATTTGTGTTATGAAAGTTAGGAAAACCCAAACCTAAGGGGTTTTTTTCTTCAAACAAAACCAGCTTTGAAATTCAAGAGTTCATGATTCTTGATTTCAACCCTACTTTCTTTTCAAAAGGTAAAAGTTTTTTATATAAAATATAACTCTTCTTACAGCTTTGAATACTGACTTGAGGAACATTGGCTGCTCTGACTCAGGAATATTGGATAACCAATTGTTTTAATAAAAATAAAGGGGAGCAGATCCTACTTTCACCTAGGCTAATTCAGTGCATACGGCATTACATGTGGGTACAGAGAAGGCCACATTTCAAATTTGTATCAGTGTTAGAAGAGTGCAAATAAACCTTACGAGGGAATAACTTGTACTTCGCACATTCATGGTGAATATAGGAGCGTGTGCTGTACTGCAATGAAGGGGGTCAATTTTGATAGAGCTTTTTTAAAATCCAGCACTCTATGTTCTGGGGTTTTTTTATATCTGATTTATACCCCTATAAATAGGGTTCATTTAGTAGACACGTTCCTGATTTATGTGGGAAGAACTGATAGCAAAGTAAGGTCCTATGCGTATTGTATGTATTAAGAAGGGGTGTTTTGTCTGTTTTGCTTTTTACTAGACATGAGTCATGGGCCTGACATGATGGAGGTGTGAGGGTTTCTTCATTTTTACCTGTACCTTATTGCTCTAAACAGCTATGTTCAAAATGCCTTTCTACTGCAACTTACTTAGCTTTGAGGGTGGTGATACAAATGCTTACAAATGAAGCTGTATTTTGCTAACCAGGACTTGGTGATAGGCTAGGGACTGCTTGCAAATCAAAGCAATGAATTTTATTCTCTGGTTTAGAAGCTTGGAGGCACTCATGTTAAAATGACCTGTAAGCATGTGCTTAATGCAATTTGGAAGACTAGTCTTCCAGGGGAGAGAAAAGCAGAATTTTACTCCATTGGCTGTATCTGTTGTAGTTAAACTCAGATGTTATCCTGGTATTTAAAAACACTACTTAGCCTAGGTGTGAGGAGGGATTTGCAGTTCTTTTTGCACAGCTCTTTGTAAAGCACTTTTAGATAGTGCCAGAGAGTTTGGAAGTGTTGCAGACAAGATGTAGTATTGATTCATAAGTCACGCTTTTGTGCAGTTTCACATAATGCTTTAACTTTTTATTTAAGTTCAGAATACTCTGGAATTGGACTTGGAGCCCACTTTTGCAAATGTGTGGTGGCTTGTCTGTGACCTGTCCCACTGAAGTCACTGAATAGTAATTGCAGCTTCTACTTTCCCGGCAGTTGTTTGGAATGAGTATATGTGTTCTAAGCCATGTGCTAGGATATTGTTTGTTGTTGTGTGCTTGTGAACAGTGTGCTGGTCTGTGTGGGCTGCATTTCGCTTGTCTGGACTGATTAGAAGTGCCTGGCCACCAGCCACTTGCCCAGCAGTGAGGTCAGGGTGTACAGCTTAGTGTTTTTTGAGCATGAGTAACTCCATTGTAACACTGAATCATTTTGCTTCAGTATTCAGTTTTATCATCTTGAAGCATTTTACTAGTGCTTTGCAAAACAGATAACCTTACCTGAGCTCCTGTCCAACACCAGTCTTATTGTCGACTTCTCCTTTCTAGCTAAAGGCATTTCTCAGTCATATTTAGAGGCATCACTGGAGTATGTTTCTAATGGCCACATTTTCAAGTGTGTCCTGTAGTACAGATGGATGTAGTTGATGAGTTCATAACTCCTACTGTCTTAATGCTGCTGCACAGACAACCACAAAAACCTTCTGAACACTAACTCAGAAATGTGGTGTCACCAGATATGTTGAATATAAAATTTCTTTCTTTCCAGTATCTCTATCATGAACTGAGCTGGTCCTGATTATTTTGAGGTTTCTTGGATTTTTAAGATCATGACCCAAAGAAGCTAGGGCAAGGAACAAATTTAACTGAATACAGGTTCCTTTTTTAGATGATGCTAGAAAATAATTTTGCCATTTCACTTGGATGAGCACTAATGATAAAAATACCTCCATCCAGTTTCACAAATTAACCACTGGAGATTGTTTTATTCTGGGATTTGTAAGAGGCATCTGTAACCTAGTTTAAGATGCATTTTATTTTTAATCTTATACATGCACTTATGTTTGTAAAGGAAAGAATCTGGGATATAGGTTTGGAATATTTGTTTTCCCAAGTTCAAGGTCTTGGACCAAATTTTTTTAGCACAGCAGAGTCAGGAGTGAAAAAATACACCGTATCCTCTATGATCAGCCCAGTCCCCAGTGCAAATCTGAAGCAGCATAGGTATTGCTTTCAAATGTGCTTTTACAGCCTCTCCTGCTGTAAAACCACTTCAGTGGTTTGACTATATTTGACCCAAGGGATATCTGCCCTGTAAGGAGCTAGAGCTCTGTGGCTGGGGACAGGAGAGGAGGAGGTTTTTTTCACTCAGTGCTCCTGAGAGGCTTCCTTCCTGTGTGGGAATCCCACATCACTTAATTGAGTTTGCATTAGGATGTGTTGGACTATGTACTTCATGTAGCAAGTGTAACAGCTCCAAACAAGAAGTCAAAACCAGACTATTTTTTCACTCTATATTGAGATGCTGGGCCCAATGCGGATGGCTATGACTATTTATAAGCATTTGGTTATTTTTATGCTCTAGACAGCATGTAATTGCTTTTTATATCTCCTTGCTGTTTTCAAGAAAATCACTTATAACATATTAAAATGGACATCATTCTCTAGTGATAGTTTTGTTTGAGTTATACAGCCTACGTTTCTGAAAAGATGTCAGAAATGTCAATTGTAAATTTCCACCCCAAGTATTATTTTGCCATGCCATAATTTTTTCCATTAATTCTCTTCCTCCTCACTCCTTTGAACCTGATTTTTTCCTTGAACCATTGCATTTTGAACATAACTGCTCTGAAGTAAGGGCATCCTGAACCATTGTGGGTTTTGGTATTTATGAACTAGGATCAGCAGTTCAGTGTAACTGGGCCTGTGTCAAACAGGGGAGAAGTGAATCAGGAGCAATACTTAAAGGCTGAGACCACGGTAATCTTAACATGTGTTAGTGGGTGTACTTGCATGTTGAATACTATTATCAGTAGTCATGAGTGTATGCTAAATCCTCAGATCTGTACACCAAAGGCAAGGGGCTCATTCTGTGGAAAAGCACGAGATAAGTGGTCTTGATGCATGGTTGTGTGTGTTACAATTTGATTCTGCCCCGTTAAGACAAAGACATGGATAACCACTGATGATGACTTCATGTTGTCAGAAAAGTGAAGGAGGTCAAAATGTGGTCAGCCAGCTGTTAAACGTGACAATGTTATTTTGATTTCTTCTTGCTGGATTTCTTTGCATTCATGCAAAAGCAATTAAGGATTTGGAAAATTAGAAGATGGAATATATTAGCCTTAGTTGTATCTAAGTTCTACAGATATTCACTGGAAATACGTATATTTTTGTATAAACTGTGTAAATACTGTTTGTGTAAGAAATCTAATACTGTATATTCTCCTCCAAACCCAAATGATGACACTATCTTTATTAATACAAGTCAGTGCAGATTGCTTTTTATTACTGTTAACTAACTGCAATATGCAGATGGCTTGGTAGCAGCAGAAGCATAAGCCATCAGTAACCAGTAACACCTGAACCTCTCAGCATTATTTGTGATGATGGCTCCTGTCAAGTTCAGTTTTGGTAGAAAAGTGAGTCTCCCTTTTGGGTTTACTAACAGGGTCTTGACCTTTTCTGCCTTTTGTTCCCAAGGAATGGCAGGTGTCTGGAGCAGCTAAGCAATATGACAGTCAGGCTGTGCTTTGTGTCAGCTGGCATTCATTAGTGTTAAAAATGATATGTGGGTTTGTACTGCTTGGAAATGTGTTTGTGCCTATTAATACATCCTGATTCATGGACGAGATGGGGATAGACTATTGAATTCCTTTACTTTCCCCTGTTTCTCTCCTATTTAGTTTTGTGGTGGAATATGTAAATGCATGAAATAGAGGAAATTTCAGAGTGTGATTTCCATAGTGGCACACTGAATCCCTGTTCACCTGCTGCAGTCTGCTTTGGGTGGCATCAGTGTGATGGTGGGTTCAGCAGCTTTCTCCACTGGGAGCTTTGTGCAGTGCTTGCCTTCAACTTGCCACTTCCCTTAGAAGGTTCAAGTCTCTCCAGCTGCATCAGGCATGTTCCTATGCCCATCAGTAGGCTGTGCTTTCAATATTGCTTGAATCTACAACTGGGCTGTGCTTTAGTCCGATATAAATGCACACTTACATTAAAAAGGACAGTCTGATCTTCATTTGTCCCTAGGAGTGTTGTCTTTTTCCCCCTTGCTTGCCAAGGCACTAGTGTTTGCACAGCTGCAGGATGAGCTCTTTAAGGTTAGAGTTCAGCCGGATCACGTTCCTGATGTGCACAGGAGTTCTTGAATGAGAGGTGGGATCAGTTTTTCTGATAGCAGCATAGACTTTTGTCAAGTATACTCAAGTGTACATCTTGTTTTAATAACCTAAAGTGGGATCTTTTGCTTGTGTATCCGCAGAAAAGGCAGAAGATTCTGGAAGTAAAGCAGATGAAGGACATGAATTGGTGTTCATGATATTCGTAGTAATCTCATGACATAACTGCCTGGAGACTTATAATCCAGTGATTTTTTCCTTTCTGAGCTGTGTATCTGTTACTCAAAGACATCCCAAACATAGACCTAGGGAAGAGGGAAGGAAGTTGAAAATGGTAGTTGATCCCAAAGGCACATCTGAATCAAAAATCCTTTCCTTGTGTCAGTCATGTTGTTCATGTGCACAGAGGAGCTGTGATCTCTCAAAAACTGAGAATACATTGGAGACCATAATTTAAATAGAATGTATGCACAGTTACTGGATTTTATGGTGTGTGATTTGTGGTACATGGGGGGAAGGAGGATCTCTAAGAATGTGCATTAGGCCATCTGGGCAGCAAGGAGGAGCTGGCTTGTGCTAAAATACAAGGTATTCCTGCAGCGGAGGAGTGATAAAATGATAGCAGTGAAAGTCCTGGCAGAACTGGCTTCTCTGGAAGCAGTTACTACTATTTTTCAAGCAGTTCCTAATTTATGCTGAGTTGAAGTAGGAAGGTGGGAGCAGTAAATCTAGGGGAAGCAGCAGGAATATGTTAGCTAAAACCAGGACAGCACTTCAAGGGATGCGAGACGTGAGAATTCCCATTCTCATCAAGTTGCCTGATATTGCTGGGAAAGCATTCTAGGGAAGGCATGAGAGTAAAACTAGAACATTTTAAAATATAGATTGGGTTTGGAAATCTGTGTTTAGCTTCTGGCTACATAAAAAGTTGCAAGTAAGCCTGGCAAGCCCTCCATTCGTGGGCTTGGTGAAGAAAGGGGGAGTGTATGCTGCTGACCTGTGAAGGGTCTCTAGCTGTTGTAAAGCCCACTTTGGGGGTGGGTGGCATTTGGGTAAGCACAAAGGTCTCCCCTTTCTAACTTACCTCTCTCCCTGAGGAGAAGGTCTGTTGTCTTCAGCAGTGAAGTTGTTGCCTTGCTTGCTTTTTTAAAAGGGTGACACAAGAAATAATGCAACTTTTAACATGCTGCTTTTGATACTCAAATATATTGCTGGTACCTACGTGGTTTCTAATGAATGACACTCAGTTCTGTGGCTTCCTTCTTACTGTCAGGATACCTACACTCAATAAGGACTGCTTATGAGCATGAAGGTATCCTCCTGGAAGCTGGATTTTTTTTTTTCCCCTCAATCTGACTTTATTCCCAACAGAGCAGGTTGTCAGATCAGTAAATGATGGTCCCCTGAGAGCTTTGCTCGTGAGAAACTCAGCACAACTCCTCTGGTTGTTGCCTGTCACTCTTCATGTAGCTGACTGCATTGTAATGTGAGTGTTGGTGACTGATGGGTTTTTTGGGAGAGGGAGGTTTCTGATTGTGTTCACTGAGTCTGTCTTCCTGCCTGTTTTACTGGTGTATCAGTGGGGAATCATGCCCGTGAGAAGTTTCCGGTATTCACCTGAGATTCATCACTAAATTTGTTATTCCTTTCTTATGAAGAAGCAAATCCAAGGTTCCTATTGCAGCTGCAAAGCAGCAGCAGATGATGCAAATGCTAGGTATGATAAACTCCACTTGGGTTTGTGCTCAGGCACTTGGATAAGTTTCTTGGTTACATTTGCAAGGGAAGTTGCTGCTGCCTATGCTTCTATAGTACAAAATCTAGCAATACTCCCACATCTACTGTCACATTAAAAATTATGAAGATTGATGAAACTTTAATTATCATATTTCTCCATTTGGGGGTATAGCTGGAAGCCACTCTGGTGGGTGGGAAATGTCTGTTCTCTTTTGTTGGAACAGAAGTAATTACTACAGAATTCTAGTAAATGGGGAGAAACAGACATTCACCTGCCGAGCTTCAGTTATTCACCCACTCCACACTGGCATCAGTCACAATAAACTTCTGCAGTGAGCATGTATCCCGTTCCAAAAAGCCATTTTGGCAGATAACTGCTTACTTAATGTTATATGAAGAATTATAGCCTACAAAATGGCTCTTGTATTGCATTGAAATAACTCCCACTTCCCTGGCAAATACGAAGTTCTCACACAGTATGTGTCTGGCTCCTATACTGGGAGCTGCAACAGCATATGATGGGTAATCCTCCTTAAATTTTTTTTTCCTCAAATCGCTGCTTAGATGTTAAATACAGGTTCCCTTTTTCTTCCACAGCTCTGTCTTGCCACTGAATCTTTCAGCTTTGAAAAACAGTAGCAGAAGAAAAAGTAAATGTTTACGTGCCTTAGAAACTATGTGAAATCACATATTTTTTTAGAAAAGCTTTTTAATTGCAATTGTACTTTGGTATCAGTACAGAGAGTGGTTATGTATCTCACAGGATTTCATGTTCCATTCATTGGGTTGTTGTGGCAATAGGCAAAAAAATATTCTAACTGATCAGTCATATTAGCAGAAAACCATGTAGTAGAGTAAAAACATCTTCTTACGTTCCAAGTTTTTGTTTGAATATGTTCCCCAAAGTAATTAACTCTCTGGTTTTGCCCAACTATTCTAGGAAGTTCCATCCCCAAAAAGTCATTTGGGGTGACAACAGCATTGTTCAAGTGCTCTCTGCTGCATCATCTGAGACTAATTGCAACTAAATCAGAGAAGAATTAGGGGTTTCAAGGTATTTTCCTAGACGTGCACATGTTCTGTAGCACTTGTAGGTTTTTAGCTTCCGGTCCATGAAAGGCTTCCTTCTTAACTGACTGTGCATGCTTGCATGCTTACCAACTGAAGGTATCTTGCTTTACCATCCATAAAAATGTTTACTGTCTGCTGTAAAGCAGAAAGGGTACCTTTATAAGCTGTTCCACTATGTTTGGGAAGAGTATGGGAGGAAAAAAAAGGATAAAAATTGTAGTAGTACCAAAATAAAAAGTCTTCCAGCTTTCTCTTTAGTGTTTCAAACAGCTGGAAGTCCAGCACAGTTCCATTGAGAATTTATGACCTAACGTACTCTATTAATGATCAGAGTTCCAGCTCTTTCCTGGAAGGTCTTTTGAATGGACTTACTTGGATGCACACATCCCCTTGTATCCTGGATGTATTTCTCAAAGAGGAGCTATTTCTGTGTTTGCATTACTCCTGCCTAAACCAGTTCCCAAACTGTTTTGAAATCCCCATTGTATGTTCAGCAGGAGGCTGTATAAGTTGGAGTGTGTCAGACTTGGTAATTCCCAATATCCCTCATGTTTTGAAAGAAATCAGTTGCTGATGAAAATTTAAAAGGAATAGAGTAGAACAAGGGTATTGCAATTAATATTTTCAACACTTGAATTTGTGGTGGTTGTTTCCCAAAACCTGAAACAAGAATTTAATTCTTTACTAAGCTTTGTGATATGAATAAAATCTTCAGAAAGAATATCTGTAGCTTTAGAGAAATTTATTTGAGGGAGCCAAATCAATTGTCTTTGTCATATGAGTGTGAAATGTTAACACTTGGTGCTGTTGAAAAGAAAAGGTAGAAAATGAAACCATTTCACTCTTTACGTTTTCCCTGGAATGACAACTTCTCTTGAAGCAATGAGTCATTTGTGGTTGCTTCTCCAATGTAGTGATATCTGCTTTATGTAGTAATATAAAGTTTAAGGTGAACTGTTGTCACTCCTAAAAGGTCAACAACAGCTTGAAGATCTTGTATTTTGTTTTATCTAGAACATATGCGAGTGAGATGATGTTGATTTGTTGTTGGAAGGCAAAATTTTGTTGAAAGGCCATCTTATTAGTATGCACAAGAAAACCTGCCCTTGATACTAGCTGTTTTCTGTAATCACTCTTAAACTCTACTTGGAGCTGCACCTAACAAAATCTACAGCGTATGCAACTTATGGCCAGAACGTACAGCAAGGGTGTTTATGTCATTCTTTTGTGCCCCAATTTCTATCTCTGCCATTCAGGTCTCTTTGGCTCAGTCATCTTTGAGCATGACTGAGAAGACAGAAATCTCCTATGGGTTGGTCAGGGTGGGAGTAGCAGTGGATCTGCTGCTATGAAATAGCAAATGTGAGCTGACAGAGATCGTCTTGTTCCCATGGCCGTCTTCTGTATCCCTTTAAAAGAAAAGGTTGGCTTTGCCTTGATTCATACTTAAATAAAATACCTTAAGCCCCTGTCTTTAGCATCAGTGTAGGTGCTTTCTTGCAGTCCAGAGTAAGTGGATTGAGCTTCAGTAACAATTCTAGAAATTATTCAGAAATGCCATTTGCAAACACTAACAGCCCAGGGTCTACACTGGAACAAGACTTTGTCTAGAAGAAATGGGGCAGACTAAGGTAACTGTTGACTAAATACAATCCAGTTTCAATATAAGCTTTGTGAGCAGTAAATTAACTTCTATGGTTCATACTGTGTGACTGTCATATACTTAGTGCATGGAATAGCTCTTTCATTCTGCTATTAATGTTTCTTCGAAATGATTCGTTTTGTGGAATGGCAGTGGACTCCGCTGGCTGTTGCCCTGAAAGCAAAATGGATAGGAAGCAATAACAAATTTTGAGGGGAAGAAAACCCAACCAACCAAACAAAAAAAAAAACCAAACCAGGTCCTGAAACTTTACTTACCTGAGCAGTAGTTCTAGTTGTATTGGTGATGCTGTTTGTTAGATGCCATTAATCACACTTTGGCCCTTCCCACTGAATGTACTGACGACATAGCTATGATTTACTCACAGATTTTGATTATGCATTCTTAAAGGTTTTTGCCATGAGTGTGGTTTGTCATGTTACTCGTGTGTACTGCTTAGGAGAGACCAGCTATATCCACAATGTGTAGTTCTGTGCTCACATCTCTCTTGGGCATCTAACAAGTCTCGAATTATTTTCAGGGTATTTTAAGTACAAAAATATCTGGGATGATTTGATAGCTGCGCCACTGCTGTCAGTGTAGTGATTTTACCCTGATGGTACATATGTGCTGCATGCAGAAGGGTGAGATGAGGTATATGATGCTGCTGTTCTGGGCCTGTGTTGCAGGTCACAGAACCTGGCATGTTTTTCCCTGTATTATCTATCGAGAGCAATAGCTGAAGCAGGTTCCCCACAGAAGTGATACCTGGGTTTTGCTCTAAAGGAAACAAGCACTTCTTTCCAAAAGTTAAGCTCCCCTGTAGTAGTAGCTACCCTGTGTAGTGTGGATGTACTGTGTGGTGTGGATGACTGGGAACCAAAAACATTTTGGACTAGGGACCTGAGATTTTGAGAGTCTGGACTTAGCCCTTGCACATTTACCCAGGCAAATAGACTGTTCAACAATGGTGATACCCTAATCACTATGACCAGACTATATGGTGGCCTCCTGATGTGTGCTGTCTCCCTAAAGGAATCCTGAATGGCATCTGCTTTTGGCCCAGAATATATTGAGCTCATTAGTCCCATCCCCATGTGTTAATAAAATGTATTTGTTCTGATGTCCTGGAGGTGAGCTGCTGTGTATGTAACCCAGCATCCACACAGGGGTAACAGTATATTCTTGGAAGGTCTTAACAGAGATTTATTTTGGATGGATGGTTGCCTCTGGAATGCAAGCAAGGTGTCAGTCTTCTTTCTTACTGGGATACAGCTGACAGTGATATACAGCTGTGAGTATTCGAGTTGTTTTGACAGGAGTTTATCAGAAATTGCTAAGCTTCTTAACTTCTGATGTCATACTCTTACTTTCTCAGGTCAATAGCTTTGAACATGAGATGTCAGTGGCCACCACTAATGTGTAGAAACTTCTTTTCCAGCTCTGATCTAGCCCCAAAACTGTAAACTTGAGTTCCAAGTTCAGAAGAATACTCCTTTATGTGACAGTCAGACCCATCTGCATTCTAGACAAAAGGAAAAATTACCAGGGCTACAACAAACAGCTACAGGATGCTGCTTGCAGCATTGCTTATACTCTGTCCAGAAATGTGATAGCCATGTTAAGAAGTAGAGCAAGCTAATCTAGGGTTAGGGTTATTTTCGTCAATACTAGCTTTATTGTTCATGGCAGGATGAAGGCAGTTGTCTGCTTCTCCAAAATTGCTGTGCACTGGTGGCATGTTATGTCTCAGAGCTACCTGCCCATATTTCTGTCCTATTTTTAAATGTTTACCTAAATCTAGTCTCTTCAGCAAAGAATATGAAAACCTAATGCACCTGAATATAAGAAGATCTTATTCCATGATGTGTTTCAGTGCATTAAAGGATTTAACCAATACTGTTCAAAACTGACAGCTGGAGAATGCCTGGAGGATGACAGATTGTCACCAGGGTGACACAGGATGCACTCTGTGTGTCTTTTTACTTAGAATGAGTCTCTCAAGGGCCCAAGGGTCTTAAGTAATGCAGGAAACTTGAGAAGAAATTGTCATGCTGGCTAAACCTGTGGGAAGGGAAGGTTGCTGACTCATTTGTGGTAGTCTCTATCATGTTGCTCCTGGTAAGAAGGATCTCTGACCTTCACGAGGGTGTTTTCAGGAGGTCATGGCTTGTGTAATAATTGTGAACACTACTCATAAGTGTAGCTTATGCATCAGTAGTGTCAGTTACACATCTCCATCTTTTCTGTATGAAGGAAAGACATCCTTCTGTTGCTGTTGATTTTTTTTCCCCAAGTTATTCTTACTGGCCTGCTATATATGGTCCATTTTCTTCGTGTTATTTATGTGTTTCTGATCTAGATAGGCTTCCCTGAAGTGATCCTGCTTGTGTTGCTTGCTCTTTCTGTGAGGACTTGTTATAAAGTTAAGGATTTACATGCTGTCTTGTATCATCTCTTTCTATAAAACACAAGCACTGAAAATGGAAAAGTAATGATCTTAATGTTCTTCTTTAGTCTTCTGCTGCAATTTTGCTGCTGAATTGGGATATTACAGTGAAGTCCTGGTTCCTTCACAGGCTTGGACTGTTTGGACCTGAAGGCACATTTGCAAACTGACAGCGGGGAGGGTCTTGTTTTAACAGGCGATTCGTAGGCTCAAAAAAGGAAGGTTTAGTGCTCCTGCTTAAAGAAAATAAGGACATCTAAATTTTAAAATATCTCAAATGATGAGAATACAGTGAAAATATTCTTACAGCTTATCAACAGAAATACAGCAAAATCCTTTTTTTAAATAACTTATAAATGGTGCATCTCTTATAAGGTTCTCTTTTGCCTTAATCTACAATTTATGGCATGACTTTTCAATAGGAATTGTGTGGTGTGTAATACAATATATGTGCTGAAGTTTTAGTTTGAACCTGAATAACCTATATTAAGTTTGATCATGTATGGGTATTAAAGTGGTTTACAGTAAGTAGTCATCAATCATAATAAATTACATATGTTGATACCAAGTGGTAACTCCAGTCAGTGCCCACAGCAGAGTTTGATTTGAAGTAACCTGCTGCAGTTAAATTGAGCACATACACACAACTGTTTGGTTTCATGGTACCACACAAGATCTGAGTACTGGAGTCTTTGAAAACTGATGTCCGAAGTTTTCAGCTATTTATCTGTCAGACGTAGTGAGGTGAGGTGTAGAAGACCTTTAGAGAAAAGACTGAGATGAAAAAACCAGCTTTAAATCACTCCAGGAAGAGCTTCAGAAAATAGAACCCAAAACAGTGCTTCTGTATTTTCAAAGCAGCATATGCAGGCGTAGCTGCATGAGTCTCATTAAGTTCATCTTGAGTCGTGCAGCTAACGCCCCATGCAATGTTTTGAAAATGTAGGAAATAAAAATGGTCTTAAACCAGGCATCTGGGCTTCTATCCAGTTTTCTGGTGATAACGTCTGATGCATGCCATTAATAAAGCATCATCCATGGGCTAAATTATTAAACTACAGAACTCTTTGCAGAAGGCTTATAAATCAGTTTTACTTGAAAAACAAAACAAAGAAAAGGAAGTTCCGAGTACTCTTCAGCAACCATTGCTAAGCACAAGGCCCTTTTCCTTTTGAAGTGTGAACCTTCCCCTCTCCCCGCAACCTCATACTTTTCAGTTGTGTTTTTACTTTTTTGCCGAAGTTCTCACCAGGTACCCGTCTGAGTTCTGTGTTCTAATTGTTTGGAGTAGACAGAAAGCACCTTCCTTTTGCTGATTTCCTTATCCCAGGACAGGTTCTATACAGTATGGGTGCGAGGATGGGGAAAACACCTTTTCAGAGCGAAGATGCCTTCCTGGTTCCCTGTCTTTTATATTTTGATGCTGACAGGAAGGTAGTGATGTTAGTAACTCTTTAGAAGCTTAATACTAAAAAATCTCTCAATAGCAAGGAAGATGATCTAGTTAACTACTTCTGTAGATGAAGGTCTTCAAGAGCAAGGTTTGGTTTTTCATTCAAATACTAACAACTAAGCTGCTTGTAGTTAGCAGATTATTGTAAGAATTCCAGAAATGTAACTGATTTAGTCATTGCTATACTGTAGTCTCAAGTATGTTACCATTTTGTGTTACCAGTTTGACACAGCTTCTTTGTTGCCTTAATCTGGTGTAAGTGTGCGAGGAATTACTAAATATGTAATAGTGAAAAAATGAGCTACTCAGGTTTTACACAACTGTCTCCTGTAGCTTTTGGGAACACTGGAATCTAGTAACTTGCTTGTAGTGTCTCTAATTTTGGCAAGCTGATGGCAGTGCATGAAGAGCAAGCTAAGAAGAGTAATAGCTAAGAGAGTAATAGTAATGTTCCTACTTGCCCTCTGTAATAGGGCAAGTAGGAACACTTTCAGCCATGAGAAATAGTTTGCAATGTGCTTTGTGACATACTTATATGTTGCTTTTTTTAAACAAGGCAAGATGTAAGGTATTTTGCGGTACTGGATTTTCTTCAAGATACATGGTTGTTGGTTATGGTTCTGAATCTCGTGCTGTGTTGAAAAGCATTGTGCTGTATTAGGAATAACTTTGAAAGGTTTTAAAATTTCTGTATTAAGCAAAACAACTTTTCCACGAGCTGCATGTTATACCTTACCTGAGGCACCTTGACTCTGAGTGCAGATAAAACCTGTAACTACCATTATTCTTTTTCTTCTTCTGTTAATTCTTGGGGGAAACTAACAGAGCAGTTTTGAGTACAGTATTTGGTTATAAATACAATTTAACTGGATGCTTATCCATAAGAATGAATGTGAATTGATTTTACAGTTCAATAGTATGCATACCTATGTCATACTGCAAACTTGCCATATAAAATGAATGTTATTTATTCGCTGTGTGGATGTTTTGCTCTTCACTGGAAGCTTTAAGTTTGCTCTTCATTGGGAACTCTTGAGTTTCCAGTGCTTTACATGTATTCATATAAACTGATTTCTTGAGCAAAGTGCCCTGTTATATGAGAAATTACCCAACAGTAGCCGTGGCAGCTCGTCACTTCCTTAAATCTCAGGTTGCATCTCCTACACTTGGCAGAAGGTAAAAGCTTCTATAGAATATAGTCACCTGTTTCTTGGTATCTGAGATTGAAGTCTGAAAATGTGTAAATTGGTTGTACTGTAGGTCTGGGGGCAGGGTGGTCATTTCAGCCAAAGGTTGAAATCACTTGTGCTCCTTTTCAGCACCATGAAAAATATTTTGACCCCAGAGAGGGCATGTTGATTGTGGGGTAATTGAGGTAATTAAAATCCAGCTGCTGTAGCTTGCTTTTACTTTAGGCAACACTTCCTAACTTGTCAAATACCTTTCCATTTGAGAAGAAAATATTCAGTCTCCAGTTAGGACACTGCAATATCTGAGCAGAGGTAACATGTATTCATGTTACAACCTGATGCTAATGAGACAAACAAGGTAGAGAATAGCTCTCCAGGAATGACTGAAGGCACTGAGGACCAAAGGCTTGTGTGTCTGCGCCTTACAAGGGACTTGCAGCCTACTGCAGCCCAAGAATTAACCATGTCGTATGCCTGACAGTTCTGAGGCTGGAGCAAAAATCTTCCAATTGCAAGATGACTGGTGCAAGTAACCACTTGCCATCTTTAAAATTATCTGAAGATCTAACATTATGGCAGTGAAAGTGGGTTGGATAGTGTTTCTGGGGATTAAGTAAGATTAATGCTTTTAACCCTAAATTTTAATTATGATCGATAATTTCACCTGAAAAATGCCTAGGCCACTAAGGGTAGAATATCTGATGTGTCAGTTCTGGGTGTATTTCCCTTGAAGTGGTTGGACATGGCTGTATGTGGTGGTACATTCTCTGTTGTTAGAATTAAGCAACTGAGACAGATTCCAGTGTAAGATGGTTTAAAGTTTCTTCTATTTGTGTAGTGCAAGCAAGATAATGAGCTTTTTCCCCCACCTTTCAATCTTCAGTGCTGAAATCCCCAAGCAGTGAAGTGAAGGCTATTTCTGACATCCTCTTTTTCTTCGCATAGTCATCCAAACTATAAACAAATGTTCCCTTGCCTGCCATATGGGCTTGCCTACACGAGGAAGTTACAGTGGTTTAACTGCAATGTGATTGTAAATCCACTTAAATTGGTTCCAAATGTTCTGTGAACACCCTAAGCCTGATTTAAACTGAAATGATAGCCTGGATAGTTTGTCCTGCAGACTTAAAACCTGCATTTTAAATTGATTGAGTTGATTGTTGTGCTGCAGTATGGAAGATGTAATCTTAAATGAAACATTAAGTTGCTGTCGATTGTGATATCCTATTTGCAGTTGAAATGACTCTTTCTGAAAAAGTGCTCCTGAGAGACTGGAGGCTGGGATGTTTGCCTTGTTTAATTCCAGATGGGTCTCCAGTGTCTTTTGAAGGGGCGATAGCTATGTTGTGGGTTGTTTTCAGTTCTTACAGAGAGCTAACTAGCATAGGTAGTCACTGCTATATGTGTGGACTGGCTTGCTTGGC
Source organism: Psittacus erithacus (assembly GCA_009867235.2). Lineage (NCBI taxonomy): Eukaryota > Metazoa > Chordata > Aves > Psittaciformes > Psittacidae > Psittacus > Psittacus erithacus. The sequence goes on from WYDI02001759.1 coordinate 20,611, forward strand.
GTTATCACCTAGAGGAGCCGGACGTTGACTGTCTTGTGGCCCTCTGTCCTTGATCCGAGTAGGCCAACTGTGTGGGGATTTAAAACACTTTGAAGTGCCCAACTGAGTGAGGTCTGTGTTTGTAGCATCAGTGAGGTCTCATGGTGTGGCTATAGGACTAGATAAGATGTTTGAGGGTACTAAGCCTGTCAGCGTAGCTCAAAGGACTGCATAGATGGAGGGTCCCAGATTTCAGACTAGCTATGGGCTATATGCAGTCAAAAGACATTTCATAGCCTAAATGATCTGCCGCTGCAAAAATCTTTCCAATGTCTAGGAAAAGACTAATTCTCAAAGCTGCTAGCAGCATTGTTTAGAAGAAGTATTTATTTCCCCGTTCTGGCAAAAAAAAACATCTGTAGGTGATCTGGGGTACCACTTAGTTTCATTGATCACCAGCTCTATTCCATAGGTAGATTTGGTAAAAATTTGTCTCTACCAAAGTGTTGTTCAATATTGGTCATTAACCAGCTGGTAGAGTTCTTGAAATTTGAGGAGTCATTCCCTCAATCTTACTTGACTCAGAATCATAGAATAGTTAGGGTTGGAAAGGACCTTAAGATCATCTAGTTCCAACCCCCCTGCCATGGGCAGGGACACCACTGGTGCCCTTCTTGCTGGGTAGGTAGGTCCTACAAAATAAACCTGTCAACTGCTGCACTAGCTTTCTACCTCATGTGTAAAGGCTTGTGCTTGTTTGAACCCTACCTAAATCTCCTTGACAAAGGATGTTGTGTTGCAGAATGTTTACAGGGGGCTTACGAGGTAGCAGAAAACCACCAAGAAATAGAGCTGTTGCTGGTTACTACATAGGCAAGGCACAGGAGACTTGGAATACCTACGAATGGATATTTGTACATGCTGAGACCTGGAAAATGCATGGTCCGTTTTCTTCCCTAGGGCTTGGCATGCATACACTGTTAAAGGTAGTCAATGAGGTGAGATGAGCTATTGGTCTGAATGAGTATGGCTGCCCTGATACTCTTTTGCAAAGTCAGCATCTGCAGTTCCTTCTGGAACTGAGATGCGCCTTCTGAGAGTTGAACAGTTTTTCCAGTAACCAAAATCTTATGAGGGCTGCCATGTGCTTCCAAGGAGAAAAGAAACGGTAATGTGTATGATTGGATCAGAAGTCTCCCTATATAGCTGATAACTCCTTTTGGTTCCTGGTTGCCTTCTGTTTGCATAGTGTGCTGTGCTGATTAAATTGCTATGTTCTGAACCAAGGGGAACTACTTTCCTGAAGATGTATGCTGATGCTATCTAGAACAAGAGTAGAATGCAATGGGGGAAAAACATAACTAGGATTTAGTTGGACAAATTTTCATACAATACATGGCTTCTGTAAAGAAGAATTTTATCCGGAGCCTCTGCTGTGTTCTGAAGAGCTCACTGTCCTGAGAATGCAGTAAAAGGAAGTAAATACACATCTCCCCTGCATTCAATTAATTTATCATATCAAAAATCTATTTATCCCCTCTTGCCCTCTTTAGGTGCTTTTCTGCATCTGAGTCTAGATCTGAAGTGCAACTACTGTTGGAGGACTAGAAGGGACTTACACAGCAGCTGGAGTCATGCTGTTCTGTGTAGATCAAGTGAATCATGGTACGGATGTTTTCTGTGTGTATTTTCCTGCTTCCCACTGGCTGCTGAATTGAAAGTTAGCAACACTCATACTCTTTACTGTAGCTAGTTTATGGAAATTCTACTGGGGGTATAAATTTATCATCCTGATATCTGTTGGAGGGATGGTACAGCCTGGCTCAAGCAATCCAGGAGG